>OMKN01031687.1:0-18114 GCA_900302345.1 Melanonus zugmayeri | reverse complement strand
CCCTTGCCACTTTCTCGAGCAGATAGGAAGACTTTTCGGTCTATTGCACCAATCAAGGACCCAGTCCATAAAATACACTTCCCACGGCGGAGACAAAGGCAGGTTTATCACGCCTCTCTATTAATCTCTCCGCTGAACGTTCTTTGGCCGGCCTGCCATCGGAGAGTTGTCAGCCAAGGAACGGATCTTTGTTGAAGAACAGCACACACTGCCGCAATCACATTTTACATCTGCGAGGGGCCCCCGCGATGGCAGGACCGTGCACGCTTTTAGACCATTAGAAATTAGGCCGCCTTGGATACAGAGCGGTCGCTTCCAACAGGGTCCAGGAAACGAGGTTTACAATTAAAGAACAAATCAAAAAAACGTGAAAAAAAGAAACAAACATGTTATGACTCATCCGTCGAAGTCAGAAATGGAGGAGGAGATTGGAACGGAATTGGGCCCGTTTCCCCGTTCTCTAAGATGGCTTTAGAAAGTACATCACGAACCGCTGCGAGGTCTTTACAGTTCTCATGCAAGTTCTATGAGACTCAAATCTTGTAGCTGGCTACAGCATAAACAGCTACTAAAAATGCGAAGCCAACACAATTTCCCTTTGACTCCTTCACCCAAGAGAAACAGACCGCCGAAACATTCTCAGCGTTAGTGTTTCATGTTGAAAACGTGACGCGACATGGCTGACATAGGCGGGCGGGCCGCTCGTGATTTCCACTAGTGCGGCGCTGTGATCAAAGCCCTCGTATTTAATGGTTGCACAATTAAGATTTAATAAAATGTCACAGATGGAGGCAGCAGCTTGCTAATGGAGTCTGTAATGAGTCAGATGCAACCTGAGGCTACGCGGCACCTAGCGCAGCTAACACACAACGCCCGGAAGAAGACTGTTGCATTCGCCTGCCGGAAGCATATACCCTGCCTCAGCTGATGAATGAATGAGCTGGGCATACACTCCCCCCACCACACCACAACCCACACCCGCCTGTTGGAACAAACACACACACACACACACACGCACACACACACACATTGAATGATTACATTCATAATAGACCCGCTCTATCTATCTTCTCAATTTCCTCCACAGGCCTGTGATGAAGGCAGATTATTTTAGAGGCGGGATGGTTTAGGCAAGTATGATAAGTGTGACAGTCAGGGGCATACACAGATGGGAACAGCGGGCACCAAGCAAGAAGGTGTGTAAGAAAGGAGGATTAGGAGGAGAAATGAATGACCCGAAAGTATCAGCAACACATTTTACCTACAATACGCTTCGTTTGTTTAAAAAGTGTGGGCCCGGCAGGGTAGAAATCAAGCACAAGGGGGGAGATATGAAGGAGGAGAGAACAGTGGATAACATTTAGCACACTGCATGTGATAAATGCATCGTCACAGATGTGGTGTTCGACAATATCTTCATCAAACCAATGACAAAGAGCTTCAACGTGTAAAAGGATGGCTAGCATTGTTATGTTATATGAGACAAAACCTAGAAAAAACATGATTTTATTTTATTTTAGGGTGCCCTTGCGACCTATAAATACGACCCATAAATGCGACCCATATGCAGCTTTTTGTTCGCTCAATGTTTTTAACAGTATATAAAGACATTGTAGATTACTGCAATATCGGTAAACCCACATGTGTGTCCCGAGGCTAGACGCGTTGAGAACCACTGGTCTAGATGGTACCTAGAGAGACTTCAAAGTCTACATCACCAATGGTCTATAGGTCTATATACTGTTAGATCAAAAGCTATGTATAGGTATACTATAAAATGAGTCGGTTACATTAGTCAGCATGCCTTATTATATTATGAATCAGCATTCTTAAGCCTAAAACATCTTTGTGAACAAAAGCCTCTGGAGGACTTCATTTGGGAGAGGAAGGTCTTGCATGTGTAGGGGTGTGTTCACCTCCTCTGCACCGGTGCTGTTTAATAAACGCTGATTCAGGAAAAGCTGACGACTCAGCAGCACATCATAGTTGTGATGGCTGTAGGGACGGAGCGGCACTGTGACTTGTTTTAATGAATTCTTGGACAAAGATTAAAGTTCACAGCAACGGTAAGTCAAAGGTAAGTGTCGGTTTGCTGACATGTCAATAGGTCTACTTATGAACAAGAGAAAAAACATGGTCACTTTTGGTCGTTTCGTCTGGGAAGAACACAGGATTATGGCAACGTTGTTGTTAATACGTGTGTGTGTGTGTGCGTGTGCGTGTGTGCATGCGTGTGTGTGTGTGCATATGTATGCGTGTGTGCATGCGTGTGTGTGTGTGTGTGCGTGAGTGTGCATGCATACAGGTGACCTTCCATCCATGCACACGCACATAGGATGAGTTTCACAATAGCCAAGAAGAAATAAACTAGCTAATTTAAGCAGCTAATTTCTCCTTAAATTATTTTATTTATCCAACACAGCCCACCCATCCGCAACCCGTTGTGAAGCAGTTTGTTTTATAAAGCGATCCTCTTTTTTTTAAGTAAGCACATGGTAGGATGACAGGAGAGGTAAAGTGAGGATCATCAAAGATCATCATATGCCGTTTAATTAGCCATTTGGTTAGAGGCTGCAGGAGGGCATGAGGTATTGCTTAAGATCGGGTAAAAGTCTATGTTGCCTGGGGTGACAGACAAGGCGCCCCAAAACACCTGTCACTAGGGCTGAGTGATATGGTAAAAAAATCATATTGCGATTATTTTGACAGAAATTCGCTATTGCGCTATGATTATGAATATGACTATTAGTGGGAATGATCATTTTTGCATCACAATTTTCATTTTCACTGAAAAAACTATCATGATGTGACATTTGTTGGGGTGTTATAAATGGTGTTCTAAATTTAGATTTTCACATTTTACCCTTATCAAAAAATTGCAGCTCCTGCAATTGGATATTGCACTTATTGCGATTTTGATAATATTTCAATTAATTGTTCAGCCCTACCTGTCACCAGCCCTAATACAACCATTTTGCCTGGAGACTTGCGTACACTCCTGACTTTGCATGCAACACCATAGCTAGAGACTGCCATCTGATCCTGTGGGAGATGTGGGCATTGCAGAAATAAAATATAACTAAAATATGATCCTGTCATAGCGTTGGGAATAATTACATGTCGTTTAGGAGTAAGGTAAAAGCCACCGGAATGACGATGGAATTGGCAACGGGAAGGAATTTCAAATATCCCTGGCGTTCTATTCTATTCTATTATTACCTATTATACAAACACATGATGATATACACAATTAATCATTTTAGCATACATGAAACAGGAACACACACACACACACACACCACCACTCACAAACTCACAGACCCAAAAGCCCTTTATTCACCTCCGACCTCATTTGACAGACAATTGTGATGCCGCTACGGTCCATCTCAAAGCGCCTACATAATGAATGAACAGCAAATCCTGGGCACTAAACAAACTCCCATGCTTAGAAAAATGCAGTTTTCATGTTTGATTTTTTTTACTGCAGCAAAGTGCTCACTGCTCCAGTTGCGATAAAGCCACTAGAAACCTCACCCACGCAGCTGGTTGTCATTTAAGAAAATGATAACGCGACAAGGGACTAAAAATATGCCTTTTATGTTATTATTGGCTCTATTCTTCAATATTTTGTCTAGGAGGATAAAAGCACAAGCTAGAGATGATTTGGAGGGAGGAGGAAGGTGGGGTGTAGAATTTGTGTGTTTGTGCGTGTGTGTGTGTGTGTGTTTGTGTGCAGGGTGGGGGGTACATAAATACTCAATTGAGCTTTTCAGGCATCACAATGAATGTTTTATTTTTAGCATCTCAATTTTGATGTTCCACCATGTGAAGGCTTGCAGCCTGCACTCTGTCATTCAGTGTGTGTGCGCTGAGAGCTGTGTGTTTGTTGGGTGAGGCAACTAGGGGTTTGATTTCACATTTAACTTCTATTCGGGGGTTTTTTCAAGCTCAATCAGAACCACTACCGGAAGACATCAACGCTTCAATACACGACTTTATTGCATGGACAGGAATGCACGTTTGCCATACACAATGGGACAATGGCAACGAAAAGTGTCGTACACAAGCACTAGTCACTGCTGATAGGAATTTCTAATCCTGCATCATCCCAAACAAACAGGCCTGATTGGCGTGCAGTGTTAATCAACCCCTCACAGGAAAGGAAACTTGCATAGCTTAATTAATCAACAAACTCAAATTGTTGGCCTTATAGCAATTGTGTTGTTCTTGCAGTGACTTTGCCACTGCAAGTGAAGAGTTGACAGTGGGCTTTGTCAGACAAGAGCAAGCTAAATAGCTCATAAGAGGTAGTAGGAATTTTACAAAACACAGGCCTAGCTTCTGTGTGACAACCTACAACAAGAACAATCTGGGAGAAATCAGACCCAGCACGGCAATTCATTGAGATGTTAACCTTTCTCTTTGAGACATTTTTCAGTCTGAAAAGTTATGTTTATTGCCTACACTATTTAGAGAGAAACACAAGGCAAGAGGTGTGTCAATGGGTGGATTTGCTATGCATGCGTGTGTGCAACATATTCTCTATGTTGTTCAGTTGTATGTGGTTACTATTTGAACATTTGAAGAGACACATTGCAAGGCAGAGCATTGTTTTACTGTGATTGCAACTCATACCAAGAAGTGAAACAGTATGGCTCAAACCTAACAGCTAGCTCTGAAAACCCACCCATAGTCCACAATTATTAACACACACACACACACACACACACAAAATTAACACAAACATGTCGGGATGAGCAAAAATCCACATTTTGTAAAAAAAAAAAACATCTAATTTTTACACATGTGTGAAAGAAGGGAGGCTCGTTTGGTTTTCTTTTACCTTTTTCAGAGCTGACATTCTAGGCACTTCCTCCACCTTCAAACCTCGTCCGCTGCACGCCGAGGTCCCCCAAGCCAGCAAGTTTGGAGAGGAGTGCGCAAACACGGACTCAGCCCGGCGCTGCTGCTGCTGCTGGTGATGCTGGTGCTGATGCTGAGGGGAGGGAGGAGGCGTGGCCTGCTTGGTATTCTCACCGCGCTTCCCATGCTGCGCTACCGCAGGCCAGTCGTACGTCAACGTCGCCGCCATATTGGAGAGGTCAAGACTGGCCTGTGAACACATACAAGTGAACGGGGGAGCTGCAGTTTTTCTGGATAAAAAGCACTATAACGTTTACATTTCTCAACCGATTTCAATGAGTCGTTTTTATATTCAAGGGTTTTATGATCTACATGGAGAAAAAACATATGTTGTTATATATTATATTATATATAGCTATATTATATTACATATATATAATATATTATCGTTATAGTGCTTTTTATTCAGAAAAACCGCATCTCCCACGTTTACTTGTAACAGTTATGTGTTTACAGGGCAGACTTGACAGGACCAATATGGCGGCCGCGTTTACGTATCGCGGCAACGGGTCAACTCAGCCAAAGCGGCTTCTGTGGTCAAAGCAGACCGGAGGACGGTGTGCGCATGCGCAACCATAACAGCGCTTGCAGTTCCTCATTTTGGACGCAGGGGGCGCGCGTGTTCCCCTCCCCGTGTACTCTATGCCGCTTTGTGTTATGACGTTTTATCAAACTGTGTGCCACAGCCGCCTCTTATATCGCGTGTTTCTACGTGGTCCTATAGCCTAATGTATTATGTAACATGTGGGTGTCTTTTAGTGCGCTTTGGTCGCGCTGTATTTGGGATTCTGGCTAATTCGCCCCCATGCTTTTGCTAGCTTATTAGCTAGCAATTATTAGCTTTTGCTAGCTTGTTAGCCACCCAACCGCCACCAGCCTCGTCCGCGCAGTCTGTCTCACGGTGCGTATTTAAAAGTGGCGTTAATCTACGTGTTGGAATGGCACGAAGGAAAGACGGTGAGTATTATTATTAATTCACCGGCCACGTTCTCGTCCAATGAGTAAAACAGAGACGGTGAGCGTCTAGTCCACACATAGTCCAAATCTCGTGATCTGTAATCTCACGTGAGTACGTTGTAAACAAATACACGTGCTGCCTGCTGACGTAGGCACACAGGACAAGCCCACATGACGATGTTGTTTCGCTGTTCCTTTTTCCCCTGAATGAACTATATTAGTTGTTTGTCAAGATAACGTTAAACACGTGTAGCTGACCACATTGCATAAGTAAAAAGCTGGATAGAAACATAAATGCTATTTCTTTCATGTGTTTTTCTTTCAGTATTTCAATCAAAGGTCCTCCACAAGCTTTACCCTAAAGCTCCAGCAGAGGAGCAACAGTCTAAACCTACTCATGTTGTTGAGACATTGGCATGTAAACCAGCTTTGCAGAGACAAATATTTCAGACTTCAGTTAAAGGTAAGCACAACATTACATTGTATATGCTGTACCTGTAACTGACATGTTAAAGATTCACCCTTACATTACATTTGTACATCACACACTACACTAATTCATAGAAAAACAAGCTTCAATTTACGTAAATTTCACTTTCCTGAAGTCTACCGTGTAATGTGCACCAACTTTCCCCATTTAAACTCCGGTTTACACATACAAGAGGTGCTAAAGGTTATGTTCTCCCACCTCTGTCAGAATATGGTTCATAACCCTCCCCTCTCTCTCTGTCTTAGATGATGATGGAGAGTCATTATCCAGCACCACTGATCCAGGCCCGCGGGTTTACACAGCCCTGCCTCCTCCTGGAGACTACCAGGCGGGCATCCAGGGGGCATCCATCACACACCCCCAGCCGGAGAGCATAAATAGTGGCGGGGAAGCAGCTGGTAAGAGCGTCGTAATCTTTACGTTTATGATGTGCCTCTGCCCGCTGTGGAGTTATGGCGCCATTTACCGTGTCAGACATTTTCCAGATTCTCCCGCTCTCCCAAGGGTGCTTGTATGACTTGTAGGGCATGATCTTCTCCAACCCCGGGGTGGATTACTTTGTTCTGATATGTTGCTGAAAAGTACCTCCAACCGTTAACCGGTTGAATGACCCCCAGCCCCAGGTACTTGTCCAAATGAAAGTGACTATATTTGTTGCTTGAATTAGCACAACATTGTATGATGCATATAAATAGGTTCCATATTCACCATTTCAAAGGATTCATATTCACAATAAGAGTAAACAATATTGATATGTATACGTCTACAACATGACTTGTACGGACTCACTAAACCTTGGCATTATTAATGTTTATTACTCACCGGGTTCAAACTCTCTGTGGGCTCTTTTTGGCCTAATTATTTCTCTCATTATCAAAAACTTTTTGCCCTAAAACCAAATTTGTATCTTCTTTAGGACTCCAATAATGTTCTCTTGCATTCGTCAACCGATGATTGTGAGTTCAATAATCACCTGAGTAGCACAATAAGAGTGTACCATGATCACGATAATATTTTAAGACCTTGCACCAAGATGTGGAGCCAGCTCTATTTTTGGCTCAAAGCTATAGACTGTATAAAATAGCTCAAAGCCTATGACATTTTCACTACTGTAGCACAGATGTAGCTGTCTTAAGTGGTATGCTAAAATATCTTTTCTTCCTCCCTTAGATACTCAACGAGAACATGGACATGCATTACTCCTCTACATATTTAATTGAATCCTCTGCATTTTTAAGGACTGAATTAAATTGAATTAAAACTTAATTACATTTAAATAATACATCTTTTTCTAAATGCTCTGGAAAATAAAACACGTTGATCATCTATGACATGACAGCAAGAGTAGACAGTGTTTAAAAAACACTGTTGTTAAGTTGTTATCTACACAGACCAAAGTTAACAATTAAAAGTTAGTATCAACGAGCATGCACCGAGACAAGCCATCGCTGCTCACAGAACTGCAGTTGTTAAGATTGTTCATGTTGTTCTGATATCTCTTGGTGCAAGCCTGCCACTAGTGCTTAGACTAAGGCTGGCTGCTTTGCACCCCCCAGGGGCTCTGGTATCTTACAGAGGCACTGGAGATGTGAGAAGGTAGAAAAAAAGAGCATCTAAGCTCACAAGAGTGTTGTCTCTGCAAACCACACATTTTGGCTTGAGTCGTCATATTCACAGTACATTGGAAATTTATTTAATCATATATGAATTCGATTTTATACCCTTTGTTAACACCTTGTACACTTTTTTAGGTGTAGTTTATTAAAATAAATGCTGCCTACTTGTAATACTATAATTCATAACAGAGTTGTTTACATTTACAATGGCTTGGTCGTAATTGATGTTACTAGCATTAGTCTTATCATGTGATGCTATCTCCACAATGTAGCCATTTTAAGTCAAGACAAGGTGATAACTGAAAGTCATGACCAAAATCAAACCTTTCTCTTTGCTACAGCAGAGAGCAGTGACGACACAGACCAAGACGGACAGTGTGAAGATCACAGAAAACGCAGAAGAAGAAGGGGGAAAAAGAGGTGTGCCCTCCACGAACATTCCTCCATTGATGGAGAAACCGGAGCGAGCAAACTCAAAACCCATCACCCCATGCTAGACTCTGGCGTCTCAGCTGTGGGTGGTGGTGATGCCGGCGGTGGAGGGGAGTACCCGAGCAAAAACAGAAGGCGGAAGCTGAAGAAGAAACGCCACAAGGAGAAGCTGCGCTCGCTGGGCCTGGTGCCACGCACCTCGGCCCTGGAGTTCACCTATCAGAAAGAAGGTGACGAGGAGCAAAAGGAGGCAGAGGGGGAAGTAAAGAGCGCAGATGAGGTGTCACAATTCCTCAGGAGCACCATGGAGATCTATCTGTCAGACGGTGAGCATTTGGCCCAGAAGCTTTACTTGTAGGATGGACTTTTTAAATCAAGCGATGCTGTGCCATCACAGCTTACTCGCCATGGTGACTGGGTGGAAAATCTGTCTGACTGGGCTCTGGGACTGGCTGCTTCCTCCTGTCCATTGGTTACAGGGCTCAAAATGCATCCTGGGTAAAACGGTGACACAGTTCATTCTGCTTTATTCACTGCCCCAAACAATTTGGCGATAATGCCACACTGGCCTAATTGGTAAATGTTTACAGGAGGAAGCTATGGCTGAAAATGTTAGTCCTGAGGTGATGTTTTATGTGAAGTTTCGACCGTATCACATTTTTCTAGATTTCTTCTAGAACATCATATGATCATTTGTCAGATCAATTAATCAATTTCCTTTAATCCTGTATTAGTTATGATATTTCTAAAATGCAACATACTGTACCAATTCATATCCATATGCCCCCCCCCCTCCGTTCTCTCTCTCCAGACTCGGTACATCCAGACCGGCCTTCTCTGCCCACCGCAGCAGTGCAGAACCTGCTGAGCAACGTGGTCGACGGAAGTGCTCCTCCGTCACTCCTGCAGCGGCTCACTCACCTCATGGCGCTCGCGCAGCGCAAAGATGCTGGCGGGCTCGCCCAGGCTCTGGAGGGACTCCACAGCACCTCGCCCCTGCCTCCAGGTACATAGGTTTACTCATTTCAGGATCTACTCCAGTCCACTGTGCGCTAAGAAAGGCAATGTGGCAAAAAGCAAAGTGTAAAGTGTGTATAAGATGATGTAGTTTTTATATTTGAAAAAGTAATATCAACTGAGCAATAATGTAAGGCAAACCTAAGACAAAAGGAAAAAAAAAAGGAAAAATATTATTAGTATTTTTGTTTTAATCCATTTTTGGAAGTTGTGAATCGTTGAAGATAAGAATCGCAATTCTTATGTGAATGGATTTTCTTTTGTACACCCCTATTATTAACTATATACCTGTCCTGGCTTGCCAATATTGGATCCATACATGCCCTTACTTGCCAATTTTGGATGCGTACCTGCCTTGAGTTGCCAATATTAGCTGCACACTTGTCCTGACTTGCCAGTAGTAGCTGCATGCATGCTGTTACTTGCCAATAGTAAGAGGCATACCTGCCCTGCAACACACCTGCCCCAACTTGCCAACATTGGAAATATACCCGTCCTGGCTTGTTAATATCCACTACATACCTGCCCTTATTTGTAAATAGCTGCTACACTCACAGCCGGGCTCTATTATTTGTAACATTGCATGCCTCAGCATGCCCTCCTTTCTCTGGCTTCATACACAGCTGTTGAAATAGTTATGCTGGCATGGTTACTCACCTGGGGACGCGTAGCGCTGATGCTACCTGATTGGTGTGAAATTATGAAAGAAGTTCCTGTGCGTGTGTGCGCGCTTGTGTGTGTGCGTATATATGCTCACACAATGCATGTATTTATTTAGCAGACTGACTGGATATCCGGCTATCAATGTTTCTTTGTTTTCCTGTGCAGCTGTTTATAAGTGACTGGGAAATGCTTGGGCTCTAACAGGCCTGCCGTCACCAAGACGGCATTCTGTGGAGTTTATTTTCTAATAAATAGAGCTTACTCTAGTTTTACTGCTTTACTGTTTCTCAAGTGTCCAAATAGTAAATGGAAATGGCTGTGGATTTTAAATGTTAACCACTGGGCCATAACATTTAATGGATAATGGGGTGGACAAAGGTCTTAAAGATGAAAAACCCTCAAAATAATATTAATAAAGCAATAAAGCAAAACGTTCTGCCACTGCCTCCTTCCTTCCAATGGATACCATGTTGTATAGTAAGTAAGTAAGTAAAGTTTATTTATAAAGCGCTTTTCACAGAATATAAAGTAGAAGACAAAATACAGATAAGGAGATAAAGGATAAAGAAATTAAATAAACACAATAAATACAAAATGCAGACCAGGTACAAAGTTAAGAACAGAATACATATTAGAAGACAGAGCACAAAGAAATTAAAATAGAAACACAATAGAGTACATAAAGTGCAGATCTGGTGCATGCAGGTCACCCAGACGCCTGACCAAACAGGTCTTTAGCTGCCTTTTAAAAGAGTCTGCAGAAACAGCAGACCGCAAGTGTGCAGGCAGAGCATCCATAGTTTAGGAGCCACAGCCTCAAAAGCTCGATCACCGCGGGTTTTAAGGCGAGTGGAGGGACAGACAATAGGTTTAACGTGCATGACCTAAGACAGCGGGCTGATGAGTGAGGGTGTAGTCATTGCTCCAGATATGCGGGAGCCTGACCGTGCATTGCTCTGTAAGTAACAGTGAGAATATTAAACTGGATCCTAAACACAACAGGGAGCCAGTGAAGAGAACTTGGTAGAGTATAGGGGTAATGTGAGTGCGTCTATTTGACCTAGTGAGTAGTCGTGCAGCAGTGTTCTGGATTGCCTGCAGAAGATCAAGTGCAGACATACTAAGTGAGGAAAAAAGTGCGTGATGAATACGGGATGAGATAAAAGCATGTATATGCATCTCTAGTTCAGCAGTTGAAACTACAGATCTAAGTTTACTAATATTTCTCAGATTGAAAAAGTTGGCTCTGGTCAGCTGCTTAACATGGGTGTCAAACGATGAGGATTGATCGAATATCACCCTTAAATGACGCAGGTTGGAGTTGGCAGCAGAGGAAAGAGACCCAATACTTTGCATGATCATGGAGGCGTTTTCTGGAGCAACAACTAGAACCTCCGTCTTATCAGCATTTAGCATGTAAAGCATGCCAGGAATATATGTGCTGGGAAAGGTAGTTATTGTTTAAAATAAAGTGTGTTCATAATCAAACTGCTCGAATTGCTAAAAAGATTAAAGCAACAAACAACTAGTTATGGTATATTTTAATATGATAAGCTTAGAGATTGACACTTTAAATATTGGTATGTAAATGTGAAACGAATCAATGCCATTTTACTGTCATATGGAGGATTCAGGATTGAATGACTCTCAAGATTAAAATATACTGACCTATTTCCCATTTACCTTCCTGGTACGCTAAGAGAGGTCTGTAGATAATCATTTATCAGTGACGTCCAAAAGCCAGTTTGACTAACTGCAATGCAGCACAGCAAAATAGTTTCATTTTTCAGACATACGCCAGTGGCAGTAAAGTTTTTGTAATGTGGCCACTATGGCTCATGAGCACCCCACCTTTGGGTGAACAAAATCTATATTCTATTCCACACCAAAGCATCCCACATCTCACACACCACCGTGACAGTCCGAATCAGTTGACCACAGCGTGCGTGCATAGCGCAGATAACCTCCGTTTGTATAAAGGTTTCCTGTTTTCCAGTTCCACCCATGAAGTCTCCCTCGTGCAACTGTCCTCCTGCTTACCGTTGTTCCTTTTCATGAACTGTAGTGGAGGGAAAAAAACATCAAAAATAGATTCTGGCCACATTAGATTCTTTTATTTATTGTATTAGAAGAGTAAGTCTGCCTTGGAGAAGAGACTAGAGATGGATAAAAATTAATGATAGTATTTGTGCACATGCATGAGTAGGAAGCGTGGGTGTGAATATTAGTAGATTAAAGAACATTGAGTTGTGAAGATGTTGGCAGTGAATATTAGAAGATTAAAGAACATTGAGTTGTGAAAATGTTGGCAGTTTATATGGGAGTTCTTGTGATGAGCAACACCCCCCACACTGGCTTCAGGCAATGTGATGCTTGCCGACAGCTGTATAACCCATTATTCCCATTTTGGCTCATCCTTGCCTGTCTTGTTTTCTTTTTCCTTGTCTTCCCTCCCCCCCAGAAGAAATTGCCGCTGTTGTACCACTGTTCAGATACTGGATCACAGACGTTCTCCCCATGCAGAGAGATGCAAAGGAGTGAGCGTCTGAAAACATCACTGTGAGACTGAGAGGCTTCTGAAGGACTTAAGAGGAGCCATGCCAAGCCATAGGAAGGAGATAAGACAATGCGTAATGTATTGGTTCTGATTGCTGCCAAGTGATGTCACACGCCAATGCCAATTGGAGCCAATCAGACATTCAAGCAATACGAAATTACGAATTAACAAGAGATGGTGCTGACCATGTGTTTTATACAAGTCTCCCTTCAGTCTCCATTAGATGTATTTAACAAGACCTAAACAAACAGCTAAATAAACACCTGCATTTTGGTACCATCCATATGTGTCCTCTCCCTATTTGTGTCCTCAGTTTTACTGAAGAATTAGGTCCCCTACATCTTGGCCCAATTCAATCTTTTCTCCCCCAACAATTTCACTATGGTCTTTATCGACCAAGCTGTCACCTCCAGTGTTTTTACTTTCTCTTTTTTACCAAGTGGTTTATGCAGTCCAAATGAGGTGCCTAATTGTTATTGGCATCATACTCGTCCTCCCTCTATCGGCCTTTAATTGCCAGAAAACCAAATGTCAGTTGTGCTTCAAGAGCCACCCAGACTGCAGATGTCATGACATTTCAAACCAACCCGCTAACTGGGTAGCTTGTCATGTAGATTGACTCTTCACAAGATCCATTTCCATTCAAGTGGATGTATCATGAAGCTCTTTTAAAAGTTCCTTTTCATCCCCACTGGAAAGTTTTGATGTTCTCTGTAAAAGACAGCTTTGATTATATTATGAGTGTCATTTTGGACATCCATATCAGAAATAACCTAGCGAGTGACATAACTTGTATCTTACCCCTTTGTCCAGCATCGGAACAGCTCAGACACATGACCTGTCGGCCTGTCACACTAGTTCCTCATATAGGCCGGCGAGTGCATCAGAGCCCGTTGCCAAGGGAAGAGGTCGGTAGGAGGCCAGAGGATTATCCAGGGTTGGCGTCATTGGTTAGTGCCATTAAACACCTGAATGATGCCCGTCTTGCATAAAACATAAGTTTAAAGTTAACTAAGTGTAAAGCCAACTGCAACAATTAGCTCTGACTGTGTTCAACATCGCAGCGGAAACCTAATTTGAGGGCCGCCATTTGTGACCTCCGTTGAGTTTCTGACCCACCGCCAGATGCTGAGCATCTGGCAAAGGCTAATCTGCTAATGGTCTCATTCTGGATACATTAGCCAACGGGGACAACAAGGACGCAAAACACATTACCCCAAAATGCTTTGATGTTTTTTTTCAGTTCACCACTGTTATTTGTAGTGAAAAAGCACATACTTTGCTTTTTGTTAGTTTTTGGTGGTTTAAGGGCAGTTATATTGTTTAAAAAAAATTTTCAACATAAATGTACATTCCATGGTTTTCACCACAGTGTTCAGGTTGTACGGTGAAGTACTGAACCTGTTGCTGTGGCCTCACAGATTTCAGCGTCGTAGGACTCTATGAGGTAAGAGGTCAGCTCGGTTTCTCCACGGACAGGGTTGAGATGAAAGGCAGCTTGACGGCTGTTCTTCCTGGGGAGACTTTCCCATCCCAACGAGGGAGATGTTCTCAACATAACCACTCCGCTCAAGAGCTCACAACCCCCCTGAGGCGACTCCGTCTGAAAGCATGTTAAAGCCTACAAAATGTGCTGAAGCTGCACATATCAACGAAAAAGAGAAATCCCAAGCCTAAATGAACTGACTCGGCAGATTCAAGCTAGTCTTTGTAGCCTATTTGTACTGTACAACGAAAACGCGTTGTCCCTGTGGAATCCCTTTAGTTTCAGTAGCCCACCTCAGTTAAAAGGTAAAAATATTCTGGGGTTTTAAGACCCATCAGTGACATTTAGACTGGTGACTGGCTTGGTGTTACATACATTCCTTGAGTTTATAAAAGTCTTATAAAAGCCGCAAGTCATCTTATAAATGCAACTCTACTAATGATGAAAAGTATTGTTTAGGCAGCCTACCATATTTCGAGAGTCATCTGCATATTTCCAATCAGATTTGGCAAATACTTTTGCCATTGATTATACAAATAAAATAAATAAAAACAAAAGGTAGCACTTGGCTTTTCTGTCCTTCTTTACCGTTATGTTTATCTCCTCTGAACTTCCTGTGCAGTCACCTATACTGCTTATTTCAGTGCCATCAGGGTGTTTAATTTGAGTTTAAAGTGGCAATAGAAATCATCTTTAATCTTCGCCATACCTCCAGACACAATAAAATAAGTTGACAGCTAATAGCCCGATTTTACTGCTTCCTCAATGCATCACATGCACGCACACAGACACATACACACAAAGTAGCATTCTGCCTGCCCTGTCCCTTCCCTTACTTGCTGCCTGTGTGTTTATGTCTTATGCAAAGACAAGAGGGTGATGTTAACATGTTTTTCCGACTGCCACAACTGACCGCGTTACCTCAGATTTTTGCAGGTAGGATTGAGCCAGTACTGAAATGAGTACTGAACTCATTTTTAAATCTTCATAAAATGACTGTGTTGGAATGTTTGTGGTATTGCCACACATTTCACTTGATGTATCTGTATTCACAAAGTCAGCTGTGTGTGTCTTGCGTGGCGGTTCCTCCACTGTGTCAACACCCGGCCCCAGATCTCCCCAGGTACGGCGGTGCCGGACTGCTGAGTCAGAAATGCCTCGCCCTTAAGCGTGATCTTTAAAAGAGGGAATGAAGAAGGCAATTTTGCACCTTGAAGCACCGCATTTGCACATTACACACTTTGCTTTGATTTAGTAGTACCTTCCAAACACAGACGTCTTGATGATATTGACATGTCGAGGACCGAGTCTAGATGACTTGCCCCTTGGCATGCTCTTCGCCCATTGCTGGTATGCTCTTTTGTCTATTGCCTCCCCCCCCTCGCAGTCCCTGCCAAATGGGATGATCTTTAGAGCAGTGCATTGATGTAGTGTTGCTGGCAAGGCTTCAATAGAGGGGAGTGAAGAGTGATCAGTCCTCATGAGTATAGCATGCCTCACGCAGAGAGGTTTGCTTCGCTCGGTCTAATGCTGCCATTTTTCAGCGTCACTTTCATTACATCCACATACAGACATGAGACTGCGGGCCCACACACACACACCAGCTTGGCTCAGGCGAAATTAACACATTGCCTTTGCATCTTGATTTGCATCCTTTCTTTTGATTCCATTTTGCATGTCGTCCACACTGCCATCTGATCCAGAATGGCGTCGTGCTTTGTCATTTACAGTATCAACATATTTCTGATTTCATCTTATATTATCTTATAGTGTCCATGATGTAATATTATATCACCCTGCCCTACACCTGACCTGAGTAATGTCAAGGGTAGAAAAATACTTTTATCTGTAGACAAAAGGAGAATCAATCCAGGCCATTATATTATTATCTGTTTTTTTCATTTATACAATCCACTAAAGCAGCTTAGCATGGAAACTTGAGTGTCTTGAACACACAATTGGCTATTGTGTGCATTGTGTGTGTGTGTGTGTATGTGTATAATACACATCCAGGACTCTCACCACCACTAATAGTCCACATTGACCCACTATAATCTGCACGGTCAAGACAGGTAAAATGGCCGTGCAGTTTCAGCCAAAAAAGCACATTGTGGGATCTAATAATATAGCATCCCATAACATTATGACTGGCAGTTGTTTAGATGTCTTGGCCACTTTTTCTATAACTCACTCTGGTGGGGTCTCTCTGCTGTAGCCTCTGGTGGGTCTATGCATGATACATTGTTACTGCCTCTATTCTATTCTATTCTATCTGCTCATTATTCTATCTGCCTGAGCTACTTCACAGCATAATTGCAGCATACCCTAGGTCTCGCATCAGCAGTCCCATTCATACTGCAGGTTATTTACCTAAAACAATGCAATGTTCTAAGCCTGGAACAGTCCATTGAATCTGTAAATTACAGCAATGGTTTTCTAACCGTCTGTGACGTAGCGTTTGAGTTTGTATTATTTTCACCTCTCTGCGTTTTATTCTCTTCAAGGGGCCGTTTGAGGCCGTTGAGTCTCATATTGGGCAAGGCATCTTTGTTTGTGAAGGAGAAAGACTGCCATTTGTCTGAAGAGAAAAGATGGCTTTTAAATATGTTTGGGGGGAGGGGGAGTGGTGGTAAAGAGGGACTTATTGTGGCTTACTTTGTTAAAGACATACCGAACAGTGCTCATACTACTTGTGAATGAGTAGTATAACGGACAGATAATGAAAGCAAGGGTATAAATACAATCATGAATCAAATACAAATGTACAGAATCAGTTATGAGATTAGATTAATTAAGTAGAGAAACCTTGTTGGCCGAGTTGGCTCAAAGCATCATTAAAGAAGTGCTGTATGAGACTGTTCTACTATGTGTGTAAAGCTGGTCCATATGTGCAAGTGTTTCATTTGCCAAGATTAAGCAATACTAAATGCAATATGTGTATCAACAATAACTAGAAAACTGTGTGCAGTATTGTGCAGTGTGCATGTCGGCGGACTGCATATCGTCAGTAGGTGGTTATCTTTAACCTGTTATGAGTAGTATGTAAAAGTACAGGGCCTATAACTTCCTGTTGCCAGTAGGTGGCGCTATGACTATGAGACAATATTGATGTAGACGTGTAGACGATATGTAGACGTGTTTAGGGCGGGACTGATATAAAGCGTGACAAATTTGGGCCAGATCGGGCAATTGGGCGGGTGCTTTTGAGTTACAACAACTTCCTGTTTCATGGCGAAACATCGAAATTCGCTGTGTCACCATGGCAACACCGTTCAGGGAAAACTCACACTTTTGATAACTTTTCATCACAAAGGTCTTTAGATGACACTGTGCAAATTTGAAGTCGTGTTAATTCTCTTGGAGGAGTTCATCAAGTACAACGCCTTCAAATGGCAAAAACGGTAAGGCTAAATTCAAAATGGCTGACTTCCTGTTGGACTCAGGGTATGTCTCCAAGAGGCAATTTTGTATGTCTGGACCTGATACATATGCCTACCAAATTTCGTTCATCTACGACAAAGTGAAAGGCGGGGGCATTGACTTTGAAAGCTGTTAGGGGGCGCTATCAAGCCATTTTGATTAATAATAATAATACTCCCTAGAAGAACAAGAGGGCTTGGGCCCTAAATATGAATTAACGCCAGGCTGTTTATTCTGGCCTGTCTCTCAGACCTCACTCGCTGATGAAAGTACACAGAAGTCACGACGTTGCCTAAACAAACAGTAAATATGTTCATATTGGGTTAGCCTACCAAATATGAGGGGGAGGATTATTATTATTTAAATGTTGTGCACTCAACTTGACAAACAGCAGTTGTCTTCCACCACCTAGGACATCCAGACATTTTCATTCCCACATTGTAATGACTAAATCTGGGTTCCTTTCTTTCTCTCTCTCTCTCTCTCTCTCTCTCTCTCTCTCTCTCTCTCACACACAATCTCTCTCTCTCCAGACCCAGACCTACCAACCTGT
>OMKN01031676.1:0-23358 GCA_900302345.1 Melanonus zugmayeri | reverse complement strand
GGGGGGGGGGGGAGACTGAAAGGTGACAGGAAAGCTAACTGACAGGTAGAGGACAACAGGTGTGCGTGCATCCTGGAGAGAGAGAGAGAGAGAAAGAGGGATACAGACGGAGGTATTTACTAGTTCACAGAGTTTAGCATGCAGTTTTCTGTCTTGTCTGCCTACCCGTCTGCCTTAGACATGCCGTCACCTAGTCGTTGTTTTTGTGTCTTACCCTAAGCACCACAAATTATGTGTAACGCGAGTGGATTCAGGTTTCTATGCACTTTACCTTACGTTTAGTGTCTGTATGTGGCGTTTTGTACCTCCACCGTCCTCTCATTTCCTCCATATTTTGACTATTATACCCAGACCTCAACAGGAACATCTGTCACCGGATTGATCTTGTTGTTTGCCTTTATGAGTGTGGTTTATGTTGTGTACAGTGTTCTTGTCTGTGCTTGCCGGGAACACAGGAGAGCATGCTGGTAAGCTGGTAATAATTGTACTGTCTTCATACCTGCGTTCCAACATCATATTAGTTTAATGTCCGCGCCGTCTGACTGTCTGTCCTGCAAGACAGACAACAGTCAGCACTGTTGAGGATTATAAATGCGTCATTATCCAATACACACAGGTTCAAGAGTTCAATGTAGTCATGCATTTGGAGCTGCTGTAGAGATGTACGATTCAAGAGTTGTAAAGAAAGAGCAGAAAAAAGAGCAAGATTTTTTAACTAAAAAAAACCTGTGATTGCCAGGCAAGATGAAGTCCCCGAACCAATCAGGGATGAGATGCCCTGATTGGTCAGAACAGTTCTAAAATCAAAGACGTCTCATACAGAGGCAGGTGCAGTCAACTTGAGACAGATATTCTCACAGCGCATTTCACTCACCAACAGCTGACGGATGGCTATACCACTTCAAAACAAATGACTAAAAAAAACTACTAAAACTTCAATCTTACCTACAGCACCTTTTAAGGTTGAGTATGAGTATTACTTATTAAATCCAACAAAGTTTGAATCCCAAAAGAATATTGCCAACTCATTTGGCTGCTTTAGCTCTTCTCCAGACTCCATGATGATGTAACTGAGGAGCTTGGTCCTGCACCTGATGCCAGCTCAGCAGGAAGTCGGAAGTGTGGGTTCAGCTCCATATATTACTAAGAAGTGAGGTCAGTCCATATTTAGAAAATCCCACCCACATACATATATATACGTATATATATAAACGTCTTGTTCTCTGAATCTGGATGTAAATGGACTATATAATATAGTAAATGAGTCATGAAACTTTGAGCAAGCGTATTGTGTATCAAGACACTACTTATCCTTGTCAGAAGCAAATCACAGGCTCAAGGTTGTGGCTGCCATTATAGGGAGGATTTGCATTGGTGGCGGAAATCCACACTGTCAAAGAGATTTAAAAGTGTTCTTTGGTGAAGAGCTCAATTATTTACCAGTATACTTTGACGGCAGCATCGGCAATATATAACATCTCTTTGTGCTCAGCCTCCTGTGTCCCGTCTCCCGTCTTGCGGCTGCAGACAGAGATGCTACCCTTGCTATAAAAAGCCCTTTTCACTGTATACTGTAATGACCCCAGAGGGAAATATATTACTGTGGCATAGCTCTGTCACGACCAGAGCGTTCCACTCCCATAGAGCACAAATGAACGTGTGTCTGTCAGGCTGTGTGTGGGTTTTCAGCCTGGAGGTGGTAGCTGATCACACCACAGAAGCTGGAAAAAGACCAAGGAAGCGCTCTGGGGTTTATGTGTGTCGGATAGGAGAGGTAGGAGGTTGTACATACCGCCCCCTAGAGTTCAAGTGTGTGCCCTGCGTGTGTTGAATATGGTGAAAATGCCAACCTCCTTCAAACTCACTGTGTTGACTTTAAGTACCACGTCACCTATTGGATTGTTTTAATTTGGAAATTATTAACAAGTGACCTTTGTTTACAACCATTATTTTTTAACTAATGTTAATACTAAGCTAAGGTTGTGTTCGTTATGATCGTTCATAAAGGGAGCCAGGGTATTGCATGTATTATCAATAACCAATAAATATACCATAACTACCAATAACCATGACAGTTATTAGGCATATTAAATGTTGGAAAGGGGACATTCTTAGTGTTGCATATTTCCTTGTTGACTGATGCCATGAGGTGATGATTTACCCAGAGTGTTGGTTACACTCTTAAGTACCAGGAGGGAGATGGCAGGGTGGATGATTAACACTCGTGTGTAAATCATGTAGACAGCGGACAGTTGGTTCCTGGGAGTGGATGTCAGGAGAACGGTGTGGGTGGTAAATGTCAGGGGCCTTTTTAAATGACCCTATACCCTATAGGGAAGAGGGCACATTTGAGCCTTTGGTTTTATAGGCTATATTTGCTTCACCGAAAGAGCTATGTAGTCATTAAAGTTGTAAATGTAATGTATACACTATTGCCACTAGTGCAGCAACCTCAACATACATACTGACTACAACTATGCACACTTGTGCTACTTTTGTAGGAACAGTAGTCTCACAAATCAGACTTCAGCATCGTGGGACTGCTGGATGCGAGATTATATAACATGCGGTTGAGTGCTTCGGTTTAATCTCTGGATGAAGACACCACATGAAGGAAACCACTGTGGACTTACTTTGGTTTTTAAATAGAAGCCCTTCATCTACTCGCCCAGTAGATGGCGCTCTCCGCGTGTTAACGAGGCAGCGTTTGGCTGCCTAGGAAACACTGAGGGTGTATCGGTCCCTTCCCTATCATCCATGCAGCTTCACTTTCAAACCATGCATCCGGTTCTGCTAGCCATGCCCCTTCAGCTCATCGCAAGATCTTAATTTAAACACAATGTTCTGTTTTATTCTAAAGACTTTAAGCACAGCACTACGTCACTGTCACAGCATGCCAATACAATAGAGGTTTCTACCAAACTAAATCCTAAGTGTTCTGACAGATGTACGAACACGTGCTCATATGATGTTGTTGCAATCCTTAGCCGTATTCCCTCTTGACCCACTAATCTAAAATGAATTGCCGAATGAGTGCATGAGGAAGAACTAATATAGCATTGATCCAGCTGAAGTATTAATATATATCTATCTTTCTTTTTTTAGGTGAGTGCCTCTTCCATTCCTTTGTTGTCAGAAGAATCCCCAGGATCTGCTGTGTGAAACAAGTACTGTAATTGAAAATTCTTAAAAGCGTAATTATAATAAAATAATATAGATTATCTCATGATAGTGTAAGGGTAAGACATTTGCTCTAATTTGTGTGCCTTATCTGACTTTGGAGTGCAATTTCTGGCACGTGAGTGTCAATATGCAGATGTTTCAAATTGTCTTTTTTTTATATTCGTCTGCAATGTTAGTATGAGTACAACTCGGCTCTATGTTGGGACACTGTTTACATTATTAAGAGTAACTTAAACCTGCACAGGCACACATACACTCACACACTTACACAAATACCATATCCAACACCTACACACACCTGATATGTCCTGATATGTACGGTTGTAAAACAATCGGACGTGTGTATCTTTAAGGGTTGGGTCGTGACTTGCCCATGCACAACACATATTCTTTCAACATTTTTGAGTTTCTGGAATGTCCTACTCTCTAACCACGGAGAGGCTGTAACACCTGGGTGACACACAGGCCAACCCACTCCCCGCCCCTACTTTTACTTTTACTCATGGCCTGGAAGATCTCTGTTCAGGGCCCTTTATGTCCATTTGCAAGTATTAAACATTTAAATTAGAAGCCTCTTGTGGGTTGGCCCTCTCATAGAGGAATGTTTGTTTTGTTGCAGCCCACTAGGCCTTGAAGCCGTTGTGGACTGTTTGTGTTGGTGTGTCCGAGAGGAGCTAGGCGTTAGCCTCCCTTTCCTTCTATCTTTTAACTCTAAACTGTGCCCTTCATTGCTATGCCAAGAATGTGCATGTTCACAGTCAAAATACACATACACATACTCCCATGTTATCTGTGTTTTGTGTGATATATGACCATGTTTAGGCAATAGATGAAGTGTCATTATTTTCTATAGAGACATTATCTGTACTTTGTAGTGGATAGCATCCAATACATCTCATAATGTTCTTTTTTTCCAATAAGCAAAATCTTTTGCAGAAATGCACAATAGTGCACCAGTGCATAATGGCCACACCCTACAAAGTATTCATTGTCAGTCCAACAAAGCCAGAGAGGTGGCTTTGAAAGCTTATCTGACTGGTATTAGATTACTGCTGAAAAAGCGCAACCCTTTTCTATTTTATTGTACTATTCGGTGTGGCATGTGTGCATATCTGACAAATTGCATTGGTATGGAGAGTGCAGTATGTTTGCATATCCGTGTGAGGCAAGGCAGCTTATCCTAATATCTTATCCTAATATGTTTTAAGTTATTCTACAATATGTTCTCTATTAGATGCCCTCCAAGGCCTCACCATAAGGCTTTCACTGGCTCCGCGAAGACATAAAGAAAATGTCAGTGGTGTCAAGGGAGTAACCTGATATGTTGCTGGTCATGGTAGAATATACTCCCGCCTGTCCCGTGCCACATCTTTTTTCAAGGACAAACAGTTTGCACACATTTACACATTTAATACTAGCTTTATGTTGCTTCCATTTAGCGTTGACTAGACAATGTAGGATTTATATAAATGCATCACAAATAAGTGCAGTGATGCATGAGCGAATTGTTTGCCATGCAGATTGGTGCCTGGGTCAGCCCTGTCCTGCTGTTTATTTGTATGACATGTACATTTGGGAGGAAGGTCTTCAGGATACTGTGCTGCTGTGCCTATTGTTCGGCCTCTTCACTTACATTATGTGTCACACAAGTAACCTGAGCCATGTTTTCCATGGGTTTCAGAATTCAAAAACAGGATACAGTTAAGCCTGGACCCAACCCCGCTACGCTTGTCGGAACAGACAAAAGGGGGAAGGCTCAAGGCAATCTTTTGCACCGGTTCCAGCAAGTGTCTGTCTGTGTGGTCCTGGCCACAAAACATAGACAAAATCACAGACATTTATCAAATTGCAGTGACTACTGGGTCAATGTGGCAACAAGCGGTAAAACCTCAACAGGGAGCATCAGGCATGGAGTGCTTGGTTTCCTCTACAGTACAGTGTGGCCCAGTGTGTGGGGGCTTGTGTTTAGTTGATGCAGCTTGGATGCCAGCCAGTTGTATATCAAAGACAACTCTGTGGGACAGACGACCCCTTGAGGGCTGTAATAACACATGGTCAAGGAGTGCAACGCACAATCAAATTCCATATTTCTTCCTACCCCGGGACCGGAACACCGGTGCCTGGAAACGTTAAAGCAGTTGACGGACGGTAGCAACGAGCTGCTCTGGCTGCTTACTTTCATCTTTCGCCGCGTCAACGCAACAATGAATCATATTTCTCTGCGATTGCAAAGAAAGCAGAGCTTTCTTGTGGGGCTCGCTTAACTTGATGGGGAGATGACAAAAGCACGAGTCACCACCGGAGTCCATGTCCGAAGCTTTGGGAGAACAGGGCGCTTATTCTCCGTGCCACAAACAAATGGCAGAAGTTGCAAGCTGCAAGCCTTTGTTTCATGAAAGGCAAACCTTTCTTTGTTTTTCCTTCATCTCCCTTCCCTTGCTCTCTATGATTGGCTGAGAGAAAAGAATGCAACTGATTCATTCTCTCCAGATGGAATTATTTTTATGGGAATGTGGATAATAAATCACCTTCTGGCGTGTGTATGTGCACACACATGTACATGTACATATTCATGCACATGTCTGTCTGTGTGTGTGTGTGTGTGCGTACACGTGCATGCATGTGTAGTTTGGTGGGTCAAAGTATACCTGCAAAGTATTTATTGTGTGTGTGTGCATGTGTATTTTAGAGTGGTCAATCTAAAAATACATCTCAGTCTCTTAAGGTTGCAGTGCAAATCTGCCGCTGTGACAGAATGTCAGAAAGGCCTCTGTCCGGATCCAGTGTCAGTTTTTTTGTTTGAGGAATGGTTGTCCATGGTAACGGCTAGCCCACGTTCCCTGTGACCTCAGAAGCGGACAGCACATGAAAATTTCCTATCCTGGTCGTTGGATTGCTATGGCAACCAAAAGCCAGAGCATGGACACACCCACGTGTGGTCTGAGTCACTGACACTGAGTCATTGAAAAAACATTCCACACATGTTTTTTTTACCCCATTCATTTCAATTGAAACTACTTCCTTTTATCCATAATTTTGAAATAGGTTATTTTCAGGGTGACTCACTTTCTTTTCACATTCTTACCCACTTTATCCTAATCAGAAACTTGTGATCAGCGATCTACCAAGTCGTTGCCTGGTTTCCAGTGTCTAATATAAACGGTTTAATCATATGGCAGTGTAATAGAGGAACATGTAGTCTCTCTCTCTCTCTCTCTCTCTCTCTCTCTCTCAAAGTCAGTAGCATGTCTCTGGGTGGCGCAACTGGACTAGCCCCTGTTGGCTGGTACCTTCAGCCCTGGTGTGTTAAACAGCCATTTTAAATTCCCTTTACCAGCATACTCCAGCACCATTTTGTGATGGTCTGTTTCCAGTTAGGATTGGTTATTTGGCTATTTGAAAATCAGGAACACTTTAGAATAATAACAAGCTGTTCTTTATTCTGTCTCTTTTCTTATTGTCTTTTGTTATTCTCTTGCTTTGTGCATGTCTGGACAGTGAGAAACTACCAGAACCATGAATTGCAGAATTTCAACATAACCATTAAGATTAGTTTATTCAAGTTGAGGCAGCAGCTTTAATGTCTCTCGCATTAGTCAGTGCTAAGTTGGGCAATGCTCTGTCTACTTTAATCTTATCTCCATTTCTGTACACCTTTCCAAGGAATCCTCACACATCTATCCTCCATCATGGAAATAGCTTGTAAACCCATCGCTCCATATAGGACATGCATGGTAGAAGACCTGCTTGCTTGTTTCTCCCTGGTGAAAGGTAATTGCTATAAGCATGCAGGTGCCAAACACAATATTTTCTGGGCGAAGGCTCTGGATGCCTTACTGGTGTCTTTTAGTTCACTTGCTCTTAGCTGTGCTGGCAAGAGTCAACCCCCCCTTTTTTACGTCTTATTCTCTTGCTTGTTCCTCTTCTCAATGCTTTACAATGTCCAACCTTGGCCTCAATCACTGTGGGCTGAATTATCTGAGGCCCTGTTTTGAACAAGGCCTCCAGTGTGTGTCCCGCAGTTAGTGTTGCTGGGACAATGCAATGGGCTCTCCTAGATGTGAGGGACGTTGGGCATGGTAGCCGGGGCAGCGAAAGAAGGAAATGTCGGGTCTGAGGAGGCCCTCCGATTTATAGTCTAAATGTTCATGTGTGCCTTTTTTGAGACGGGGATGAAGAGACTCCTTTGTTTCTTCTTTTTTTTTTTTTTACTATATTCTGTCCACACATAGCCAGCACCCTTCCACTCCCCCTCTTTTCTCCCTTGTCCCCATCCTTGAGCCTGATTCTCCGTTTTTGCCTGGCATGCAATGGGCTTCGAGGGGCTCAGGAGAGGCAGCCAGCGGTAGCTTTTGACAGGATAGTGAGGGTGGCTAGTGAGGTTGTGGCTTGTCTGTAGTGCCACAGACTGTGAACCATGCTAAATCAAAGCAGTGTGGACAGTGGAGACCCCCTTGGAGATCGCTTCTGGCGTACCTCTAAAAAAGGTAAGTTAGCCTTCCGATAATTCCAGCGCAATTCCAACGCCCTACACTGGAAGTCGACAGTAAAAGACAAAGAGCTAAATTAACTATTAACTTATAATGGCAGTTCGTATTGGACAGATGGCTATTTCATAAAAAGGTGTGATGTTCATGTTTTGCATCTGTTCAAACAATGTCACATGGACTTCGGATGGAGAGTTTTTACGATGGTAAACTACTACAGCATTCCACAGTAGTAAAACTCTGCTCGACCCAAAAGGGTGTAAAATGTCTAACTGATCTTAAATACAGCTCTAAAGCGAACAGACAGGGGTAGAGCCCTCCATCAAACCCATAAAGCAATGTCTCTGCTGGAACGTGTTTTTACTGGAACAATATGTAACCGCCCACGTTCCAAACTAATATGTGCTGCTTTAACTAGATAGCGACGAGAAATACTAGACGTCCCGGTAAACAGAATATATTCCATGGGAACATGCGGACGCCTCGGTAGCCTCGCCACTTGTGACTCAGGCTGTGCAGTGAGAGTGGAAACCTGTGCTCCTCTTGTGTGACTTGTCACAAGATATGTCACATTATTCCATCATTACGCCTCCACCAATGAGCGGTGGTCACTGACGTTCTGGCGGTATCGTGTCCTGGTTACAATTCTGTAGGGACCGGGAACACAGTTTAGTCTGTCCGCATATACCATATTCCCAGTTCCCTGAGAGGGAGTGAGGGAGAGATATATAGAATAAATAGAGAGAGACAGAAGCAGACATTGATAGGAGGAGGGCGAGTGGGATTTGGCAATTGTTCCGGCTGCTACTTTTTTGTTTCTTTCTGTGGGCAAGGAAGGGGAGATAATCGCTGACTTCAATTTTCTTTCCACACAGGAAAAGGAGAAGCCAGTCTGATCCGTGACTTGTAGAGTTTAGGACACAAATAAGCCATGTCGTTTTTACCTCAAGCCAGCGCCTCTTTATAGCTTTTCCACTTTGGTTTGTGCATGCGCAAGGCAGCCAAGTGCCAACCTTTCTTCCCAGCACCACAGCGGGTTATTCTTACTTGTGACGTTGAATATCACTGAGCCCAGAACTGTAGTAACAACTTTACTGGCTTGACTCGTCAGCCTGCGTTGTTTAAAGCTATGATTAGGGTCGCAAACTACTTAAGATCGGTACACACTGCATAAACCTTTTTAATTTTGTATATATTTTTTTAAGTTCCTATAGTTTATGGGACTTATTTCAGGGCATTCACTTTTGTTTATTGTCCCTCAGCTGCTGTACCCCCATACCCATTACTCTTCATGTACTGTGTTTTCCATGTCCACTTTTTTTTTTTTTTAATCTTAATTATCCCAGAACAGGGGCTTGTTTATTTTAGCTGCAGTTTGAGAAATGCCAAAGACACCTTTTTCTCTCTCTCTCTGTCTCTCACTCTCTCTCTCTCTGTTTTTTCTTCATTCACCAGTTCCTAAAACACAAGGCTCTTTGTCTGGAAACACTTTGTTAAAAAAAAAAACACGTTCTGTGCCCGGTGTTTGTATAGTGTACAGTAAAAACAAAGGTTTACTTCATACTGCAGCCACCTCTCTCTTTTAGCCAATCATGTTGCTTCTCCTATATATCCCTGTACCGTATACCCCTCCATATATCACACAGCTCATACTCAATGGTTTCTCTGTAAACCTGTTTTGAATGTATGTTAAATATCACAGATTTAGCTCTCTGGACATAGCCAGAGGTTAATCCCCTACTGGTTCTTCTCTCCTGTGATTCAGAGACGTCTTTCTCTGCTCTAGTTGGCATGGCTGCTCTG
Organism: Melanonus zugmayeri; assembly: GCA_900302345.1. Classification (NCBI taxonomy): domain Eukaryota; kingdom Metazoa; phylum Chordata; class Actinopteri; order Gadiformes; family Melanonidae; genus Melanonus; species Melanonus zugmayeri. Next base: position 13,885 of record OMKN01031676.1, on the reverse strand, counting down.
TGCTGCGTACTTGCAAGGGCACCTCCTGGACTCACTGGAAATAGGCTCTGCAGTGTTGTTTAAAGGCTGTGTTTACTTTTGGATATGTACCCAATCTTTCATATCTTAGTCGAAAGAGCCACAATCAGAATACTGTAGGTGTGCCATCATGTTGTGATTGAGTGAAGAAGAAATAATATTTCAACCCTATGATTAGAAACCATGTCAACCTCTTAACCTGCAAACTATTGTACATAAACCATCAATAAAGGTTTGAGCAACTTTCGCTATTTCAGGTTGGATAATGTTTTTAAAAGATGCTTCTGAAATCTCTATCTGCTGTCCCTGGTTACCTTACCAGAAAACAATTACAATTGCCACCATTGCTATGCATAAAACTACATTTGCATGCAAACAGCTTTGTGTATGCGACTAATGCCTATTGTGTAGAAATAGTAACAAACCTGTTCTACCATCTGAAGCACCCAATCAGTCAGATTGGGTACAGACAGCAGTCAGAATCTGAGGTACCATCATAGTTTAAGCCAACCTGTAAAACCACCAGCTGTTGTTACTGGTTATTAGGCCTGCTGACTTTTGCCAGCTTTCGCACTGTGCCTGTCATTTGTTATATCTGCACGCTATGGCACATTTTGTCCTATTCTTTTTTCTGATATAAGGACTGATAATAGGAATAAAACGTGAACATTGATTTATTTGTGCCGTTTAAAAAACAAATACATTTTATAGCAGGACGTTTCATAGACTCATAGTACATTCATTTGTCAGACATGTTTGTTAGTGTAGACATCCATTGCGATGTAAATTGACTTTCTTGGCAGTTAAAGGATAGTTTTTTTCTGTGGCCTTTCAGATACAGATACAGATTACTTTATTGATCCCAGAGGAAATTATTTGTTACAGTTGCTCAGCTGAAGCCAGAAACATCAAGTAGAATAGAATAGAATAGAATAAACACAATTAGCAATACAAACACAAAATACAGCATCATTAATTTATAGATACAGTATGCATCTAATCAACAACAGAATATAATAAAATATGCTCATATATAAAATTAAAAAATATATTTAATTTAATGTCATATATATTTATATATTCTAGTGTTAACACATTAATTGACTACTATCGTAATAATTATCATATTGACTGCTAATGAAAAAGTATATTGTGAGATAGATTTTGGCTATATCATCCAGCCCTACTTTGACAGATTCCTCAGTGCGAGGTGTTAGTCCTCTTACACGCGTCAGCCTTTTGAGAAGACAGCTGTCACTAGGGTGAAGGGGTCGGCCCCAAAGCTTGACTTGTAGCAAGTACACAGGTTCCTTCTTGTAAAGAAATGGGAAGACATGGGGGGGCAAGGGTTAGGGGGTGTTTATATATGGATAAATATGTGACCTGTGAAGCCCTTTGAGACTAACTGTCATTAAGGGCTATGCAAATAAAATTGACTTGACTTGACTTAAAGTCAGGCTTTGGGGTTGTTGCTTGTAAAACACCTCGGCCCAGCCACTGCATGCGATTTGCAATGCAAACTACGTGTCATCTCTATCAAATCTTTTAATCCCTACATTTTTCCCCTGTTTGTATTTTTCATTACACAGCTAGTTGGCATGGGAGGTTATCCTGACCTGTACTGAAACAAGAACTGTTCTGCATGGCTATTGTTTAGAACTAGTGAGTTTACTCAAGACTCATGGTTGAATATGCCTACCCATACACATATCCCTTTTCATCACATACACACACTAATGCACACACACGGGGACACGGGACAATATGTGTCTGATTGTGGAAGTCTTCCAGAACCACTGGATGGAGTTTGAGTTCAGTATGCTTGCTTAAAGACATTTAGAATAGACAATGAGTTGAAGATAGACAGCAGCCTGCTTGTACTTTGATGTTCAGCCGCTCTGCAGGACAGGGATTGCAATAACAAAACTCTTGATTGCTACTTCCTCTCCAGAACATCTGCTCTCCTAATGTTGAAGAGGTGCTGCCATTTAGTGATCCTCTTGCATATTAGAACACAGTAACATACATTGTTCTTTCTACTTTCTTCTGCTCCATAAACAAAAACGACTGTAATGAATACGGCTCCAAAACGATCTGCCAAATATCTAGGCCTATAACTCAATAAATATTGATGATTATAAACAGTTATTGTGGGACAGTACTTTTGACTTCACGGCATGAGTATTTTGAAGTGATCGTGTGTGTTTGCCCAAGGTCACAGAAGTATAAAGGAACATATTGGAAAAGGTTCAGAATGATTCCTGAAGATCACCCCTCACTCAGTCACAATCCCTCTGTGTCAAATTATACCCTGACCTTTCTCTTTCTTTGGAACCGGCTCAAGTGGCTGGGCTCTGATATCAGAGGGGAGTCCACGTGTGCTGGACCATTAGGCCTGGGGCGCCAGGACGTGGACTAGTAGTCCTGTCAGGTCTATTTCTGGCAGTGTGGAAGTCTGAGAAACTGAAGCAGAAGGGCAGAATGGTGCTCGTAAACCCGGTTCATTCAGTCAGTCCATCCATGTGTAATTACTTCTAATCACAATCACGGTCTTATTTCTGAATTCAATTCTGGTGTTTCTGGAGTAAAACAATTTCTGGAGTAACTTTTAAATTTCAACAAAATATAACGTGGTGATACACATGGGGAGACTAGCAGCTCACTTCTATTTATTATCTTTTTCTGACAACTCAATTGTGTTGATAATAGATAAACCAAATGTCAAATATTGACAGAGTTGCTGGAAATACTATGCCAGTATACTGTATACTATGGCAGTATAAAGAGCAACAGAAGTGACACTCCACATGTATCAGCAACTGTGATGTTATTATAAGAGGGGACATATTGGGCATTGGGATGACTAGGATGACTCGGGACTGGGCTGGAAGCCAGGTTAGCGCCCTTCGTGGGGACTTTGAAGTTCATTGAGCACTTTGTGCATAAGCAGTGCATGAAATCATACTGATAGGTAGCCTAGAGAGCAAAACAGTGGCCATCGTCATGCAAATTAGCACTAATGAGAGGAAACCCCACACAAATTTTTACTAATGGCTGTCTTCCATGTAATCAGCGTGGGTTGCTTTGTTTGCAGTTTATGTGCGTGCCTTTTCTCTGTTGCGCTGTGGGCTTTCTGTACTGTTCTTAACCCAAGGCAACCAAATGTTCTGAGAGATGCAAGCACTGCTCCCGTCCGTCCATTGACACTAAAAAAGATCCTGATGCAATGCAAACCTTGTGTTTGCATTAGACACACACACACATCAACACACGCACAACAAATCCTAGCATATTGCTCTACTCTACTACCTCTACTGTAGTCAGACAAAGCCAAACATGCACAAAATAACAAAAGACAAAAGACTCAACATTCATTCCACGTAAAACTCAGCCTGAGAACTACTTCACACAGTGGGGAGGCTGTTCTGAAAGACTTTGCATACCTTCCACATACAACTTCCTGCTCGACAACTCTCATCTAGTGTAGTGCCCAAATAATTGAGGTAAAGCTACTACTGGCACTAGCTCGAGGTACTGTCTATTATATCTAAAAATAGATAGAAATTGTAATAAAATAGTAACTGAATGTGTTTAATTGTGTTTGTTTACATACAATGGTTTTTAGCCTAGTAATTCACTGTTATTATTCAACTTCGAAATCAACCGCTTAGTTTTATGAAATTATACCCAGGGAATGGCTTATAGCTTACATGTAAAGACTATAATTAAGCTCTTTGTGTAGCTTGAATTACCTGATAGGTGATGCCAGGTAGGCAACATTCTAATGAAGAGTGCAATTTTAGTACAGTTGGCCCGGCCTCCTCCAGACAGCTGTCTGGAAGTTGACTGCGTAGTCCAGCTGTCCAGAGCTACAGATTCACAGGTTGCTTACTCTGCTGCCTTTCTGAAAGAAGATAAGTGTGAACAGAGTACGTTCTCTATATACAACAGTCACCATGGCAAATAAAATCAAAACAGTTTCTCCACTAGCGCTTACATATGGAATGGTGTGTGGTTTCTGTCAATGGGGGCGTATGGCTCCTCACATTACTGCCCATTCACAACCACTGTAGTTTTGCAACTGAGTCACTCCTTCCATTTCCAATTTACTATGTTCCCTGCGTCACTGCACATAAATTACCATCAGCAAAATATAGATTCCCTTTCAGCACTATGCGGTTTAGTTTCTTCATATGGAAGTCAGAGATTGGCAAAAGAAGAAGACACTCTCACTTGACAGACCGAGAGAGATGAGAAAGAAAGACAGATGCACAGAGGAAAGAGAAAAATGATCCGGGGGGCTAGAAATATGATCCCATGTTCTCAGTAGCGCTGGAAAAGGTTAGCTATAATGCACTTCTCTTTATATAGTGGTGTGAGAGAGATTCTAGGCTATTTTGAGGCATCGGGACCCAAGTATCCCTCAGCATAGAAGCAAAGGGAACAGGGCTTCTTCTTGCAGCCAGTTGCGTCATTTTAAATGAGTCACCCTTCATTGGTCAGTCTCTTTCATTTCCTCCACCTGGCAGTCGCTAAGTGCCCAGCCAAACAAACACTAATACAAATAGGTTTTTGCACTTGATACCAGTTCTATTGTAAGCTGAATCTAACGTCCCATCTATTATACACAACTGTAGAGTTATTCTATCATGATGTTCGCTCAGCATATCTCTTCGTTAAATGTCAACCTATATTTGATACAATCATTCCGGTTTTATGATGTGATATAAAAACATTGCTCCGAGGATGGGAGTTTTTGGAGAAATCACCTCTCCCCTCATTCACCTATAATAAATACCTGACATGTCTTTCATTTGTAACCTGGGTGTATGCCAAAGGCCCGTCCTGCCACTAATCTCTAAGTCCACTCCCACTTCTTAAATCGAATGCTGGGACATGCCAAGGGGAGTTTGTGGGCGTGTCCGTGAGCCCCAGCCTGTTTGTGACTATGTATGTGTTTATTGGAGGAGGCGTGCACTCGAGTGTGGGTGGGCGTTTCTGTCCAGTCCACAGAGCAACAGGACATGTGCTCAGGCACACTGCATAGGTGTACTGTTCCATTCATGTGGTTCGCTCGCTCTTATACTTTATCACGTTTACAAGAAGACCATTTCAAAATGTTTTCCTTTTGCATTTTCGTGTAGTGATTTTTTTTTTGTCAGTGGTTCTTTTGGTACTTTTTTCCATGCCATCTTTTCCTCAGAATTAGACAGAGAAGGTAGGAGGAGCCGAACAGAACCGTGCTCTTTTTCTCTCCCTCTTTCACTTACACACATACACACACTCCTCTCTCTCTCTCTCTCTCTCTCCCTCTCTTCCATTCTGTCATTGCCGACTCGGCGGAGCAGACTGTTCTCTTCCCAGCCAGCCCGACTGTAGGGGGGAACAGTACTTTCTTAACTGTGTTAGAGGAAAACCAAAACTTGTGGAAAACGTTGGAACGTTTACGACATAATTTTTTTTTTTTGCATTTTCAAAAAGGAAAAATAGCAAGCAGAAGACGCAAAAGCAAGACACTAAAACTAAAGGATTACTTCTTTTCTCATTGAAAAGCACTGTGGCAGCTGGTTTTGTCACTGGATCGTTTCACATACCAACGAGTGAGGTCATTCAGTAAACTATCACTTGTGAACGGCTTTTCAGCCCTTGTCTGCTGCTCATCCCAAAAGAGAAAGTAGAACATACAGCAGCACAATGGTAGCTGGAATGGTGATGCCCCTCAGGGAGCTGAGGGCCATCTATGAGCTCTTGTTTCGAGATGGCGTCATGGTGGCCAAGAAGGACAAAAGGCCCCAGACCAAACACCCTGAGATACCGGGCATCAGCAACTTACAAGTGATCCGAGCCATGGGCTCCCTGAAGTCCAGAGGCTATGTGACGGAAACCTTTGCCTGGAGGCATTTCTACTGGTACCTCTCAAACGAGGGCATTGTTTACCTGCGCGACTACCTCCGCCTACCTGCAGAGATCGTCCCTGCCTCCCTGCAGAGGGTAAAGAGATCCGCAGCGACACTGGCCTTCCCTTCTCGTCACGCTGCACAGGTCCAGTCCGTCGAGGGCCCTACATCGTATGTGCCCAAGCCCGGGGGTAGGCCCGGGTCCGAGAGCCATGAGGCACTGGCTGAGCGCCGAGGCTACCGCCATAGAATGGCCAGTGGAGGAGAGGAAGGGTACAACGATAGAACCCCTAGGTTTAGAGGCCGCCCAGCTGCTGCTGAGCCAGTCAAACCAAGAGCATCATGGGAAACAAAGGACCAGCATCAGCATCTCTATATGAAAGGCAGGGGCTTCAGCAATGGAGATACCATTACTGATGAAGACCAGGTTAAAAAAACCTCTGTGTCATCTCAGCAAAATGCTAATGTCAGCAGCAACAAGCCTCTCATCACCTCACAACAGAGTCCAGTGTCTGAGATCTCCATTGGAAAAACCCACCTGGTGCAGGCTAAGAAAAAAGATCAAACAAACATCTCACCACCGGTAACTGTGTCTGAGATTGTAATCTCAAAGACTTCTCTTCAGTATTCTGCCAACGAAACAAAGAAAGACAAGGCTAGAGAAGAGGTTATAGAGCCTATTGAAATGAAAAACTTGGTTTCCTCAACTCCTCTCCCGAAAAAAGTGAAAGAAGAGAAGACTAAGGTTGAAAATGCTTCTCCGCAACCAATTAAGGTAGCAGAAGTGAAGGCCCGTGTTGAAACTGAAGTTGTTAAAGAGAATCCCCAGAAGGTTACTAATAAGCCTGAACCTCAGGAGATCCCTAAACTTCCAGAAGACCTCCACACCACCAGCAAGGCTCCTATCTCAACTCATCTCACCAGAGAGATTAAACGAGAGCAACGAGAAGCAAAGGTGGTTCAGGAACCAATTTCACCTGTAGAAATGACCACTACAGCTAAATTTTCCATCACTAGAACCTCCAAAGTAACTACAACTCAGGACAAGCTCAAACCTGTAGCTGAAAAGGCCTCCTCCAACAAGCCACGTTTGACAGCTGATCCCATCAAGGAGGAAAAGAGGTCTACAATTGAAATGGCTCAGAAGCTTGAACTTCCAGCAGAACGTCTCCCTGTAAATGTCTTGCCGCCGAAGGGTGATACAGGGATTACCATGGAACCCCCCAAATCAGTAGTTGAAACTGTAAGCACAACAGTGGTTATCTCATCACAAACGAGCACCGCTATGGAGACAACGAAGAGTAAAGAGGAAATTATAGAGAAAAGTGTGAAAGAAGCTGAAAAACCATTGATGGCTGCTGAAGTTCCCACTCCCTCAGAACAGCACGCTGAATTGCTGAAAAGTGACTGCTCTACTCATCATGCGAGCATTGTCGTGACAGAGAAAGTTTCTGGGGAAAACATAGAGGTTGAAACAAGCTCCAAATCCAAAAAGAAAAAAAAGAAATCCTCACGTGAGAAAGCTACAACAATCAATGCTGCAGAATCACCTGACATTAAGATGACTGCAGAAAAGGCTTCTGAAATCCAGGCTTCATTGGATGTGACACAGAATACATCTGAAATACTGCCACCCACAGTTAAGCTTGAGGGACCATCAAAGGATGAAAATAATTTAGAGGCCAAAATGTCTATTGATGTGAAGTTAAATCAGGAAGTTCCTAAACCAATTGTGGACCAGACCGTATCTGAAGCAGTTTTTCATCTTCCTGCAGTGCCCCCAGTGGAGATTCCAGTCACTGCACAAGTGAAAGACAAGGTTGTGGAAATAAGCTTAAGCAAAATTCCACAGGGACCACTTTGCTCAAAGGATGCGGTCACCAACACCGAACAGACCATAACAGCCCACCAGGAAACTTCAAAATCTGAAACAGAGATAGTGACTGTCACTAGAATGGAAACTGTAACTGTGCACAAGACAGTAACTATTGAACACACCCTAGAAAGCACTACACCTGTCGAGAAAGCCAATGCAGTACTTTCAGAATCACAGAAAATGATTGAAAAGTGTGAGGTAAAAGCCCCCGCTGCCGTGAGCAATGCTGTGGAGGAATCTTCGAAAGGGAAAAAGAGAGGGAAAAAGCAAGCTCAGGCCCGTGTTTCAGTGACCCTAAACACAGAGCCTGTCTCCCCTCCTGCAACAGAGACACTATCCTCCACTAATGTATTATCTTCGCCCCAGGCCACCGCTCCAACTGCCCCGGCCTCAGAGCAAATGGATGGCTCTCCAACGATTACTCCTAAAAGAATGTGCAGCGAGGAAATCAGACAGGCAACAGCTGTGCTCACTGAGGCCCCGACAGACAAAGGGGGGGAGGAGCCAGCTCAGCTCTCTGCGAAAAAAATCAAGCGGGAGGTCCTGAAACCAAAAACATCCTCCCCTGTTAGGGAAGCACCCGCAGCCGGAGAATTAGCGTCAGCAGAACCAGCAGTAGCTGCAGAGGCGACTGGAGCTAAGGCACAGGCCAGCCCGTGCGTCGGACAAGGGGAGGCTACCGGAGTTGCACCGCTACATTCTTCTGCTCAGGCAGGAAAGCACAGCGCAGAAGAGAAAGGGCTCTCAGTCCCCCGGGCCTCTGTGCAAGAATACCAACAGAACGACTCACAGGAGGACACACCCTCTGTCACTGCCACACCTGAAGCCACCCAGCCCCACCTTGTGGACAGCTGTCATTCTCTTAGTCCAGAGACAGACGAGGCCAACATGAGGAGGAAGATTGTGGTTGTGGAAGAGATCATTGAGGTGAAGCATATAGCTGTCCCCCAAGCTGAAGGCCAATCACCCCCTGCACCTGTAACACCTGAGGGGGACGATGAAGAGGAAGAGGAACTGGACCTGGACGTCCTGGAAGAACTTGCCATTGAGCGAGCACTCCTGAATGCAGCACCACGGGCCCCTGCATACAGTGCCTCACCTGAGGAAGACTGGGACCATGCTCTGGAGGAACCTGAGGAGAAGACCTGGCCTAACTTCATAGAAGGTTTGTTTCTTTCATATCTTGCCAGTTACACTACTTCCTGCCACTGTCCTTTTGCGTGTCCTTGTGATGTCATTGATGGCGCTGGGCTGTCCTCCCTTCTGTGGAGTGTGGGAGGTCTAAAGGTGGGATAATTATTTCAGGCCCCCCGGTCTTCCAGAGCCTAAGATATGTGTAGTGTCTGTACCCAGAACTGTTTAGATGTGGCTGTGATTTAATAACATGTTAAGATAGATACAGTAACAGTGATAATATAGTTTCAAGACATTTGAACTTCTGTTGATCTGCATGTAGACGCCATGTATTGGAAGGCATACAGCCCTCTGGCATTGATCATCATAGGTGCAATATGTGAGAAATTCATCATACATTGAGCAATGCATCAGACATTTTTATAGACGTTAGTGTGATTAAGTTCAGTTTTTGGGCTAATACACTGAAGTATACACTGAGCTATGCACAGGGAGGGTTAGGGTAATCTCAGGGGCCATCTTTTTAGGCTTGCCAGCTGAGATTATCCAGACTTGTGATGACTTCAACAAGGTGGGGCTGTTAGCCGAGCTCCAGCCCTGCCCGGCCTCTGTGGAGATGGATGTGCGTGATAAAGTTTAAGGCATAATATTTGAGAGATGAGGGTGGGAAACTTTCTCTGCTTCTCTTGCACAGTTAACAGTGTTCCTTGCACCACATTTCAAACCTTGTTCTTGGTTTCTCTTCCCTCTTATGGGAAGATATACATAGACTGCAAGCTCCCTCACACTTGTTCTTAATTTTTTTTTAACTTAGAATACAGGTTATGTCAACAAGACGTTATCCTACTCCGCCTGCCTGAGAGTTGCCCAAGACAAACTGACATTTCTAGAATGTTCAGAACACATTGCCAAAATAAGTGTGTGGTTGGCCCACACATTTTGTGTAATATTAAACTGAAATATTAAACTATTAACATGCAATCTTCGTCTGACTAACCAGGGGTCGGGTTGCAGAAGTGTCTGGCATTCCACAACCTTTAAAAAACTGAATAAGGCATTGTGACTGACATTTGGCTTGCAACTACAGAGAAGATGGAGAAACGCACAAGGGCGTTGCCAGTTGTGGGTGTGAGCGAGTGAGCGATTGAGCATGGGAGCAAGAGGGAGTCAGGAAGTTGGAAGACTTTGCTCACAGTTGTATGGGTGTGTTTGTTTTGTTCCACACATGATGGTTCAGTCGGTCTGGATCAAATTAGTGGCCCTGTTCTTATATTCAGCTCTTAGTCATAATACAAGCCATTCCCTTTGGCTTTGAGATGCACTTTTATAAATCACAAATCACACCCAAACAAATAATCAATTCCTCATGAGCAGCGCTCTATTCAGTATAACTAGTAAAAGACACATGTAATTTCCATTGATAAAAATGTATTATTTATAATGCAAACGGCTGCTAACATTGAATTTGGTCTTTTGTGAATGAGGGTTCTGTGAAACTGTTGGCTATTCTCTCTGAGATATGTGAAGCTGTCTGATTTGACAGGGCCCTGCTACAGTGTTGTCTTAGCCAGTGTCCACTGTATTAGCTAACCCAGTGCTGACATCTACTGACCATACTGATCTACTGACTGTTAGTAGAGGTCTAACACAGGCTATATTTCTACAAATACATATACATTTATTGTAAATAGCATTGCAAGGTTGAGATCTCATTTTATATACAGAGAATACTACATCATTTTGGTGTGGTGACTGATTAAATTGCTGTCAGTAAAATCAGTCACACCCTTAAACAGGCTCTCAATGGTACCTACCTACTTTTTTCAGTCTCTTTCCCTGTCTCTCTCTCTGTCTCACTCTGTCACTATCTGTGTGTATGTGTGTGTGTGTCTCTCTCTATCTCTATCTCTATCTTGTTGGAAAAATCCAATAATACAATCATCCCTACACATAGTAGATCCTTCTAGTGGGGTGAGCCCCGATCGTAGTTTGACCTCCCGCGACCGATGACATTGGCGTCTTACTCAGGGAGACACATTATTACATTGACGTCTTACTCAGGGAGGCAAATTATTAGATTGGCGAGACAGAGAGGACAAAGGTAGGGAGTGACGTGGCCCCCTGTTGTGATCGCGCTGTACCAGGGCAAGAAGCATGACAATGGGCTGACTCATGGCAGGGCAGGTAGACGGCTGGATAAGGATACAGAAAAGCTATGTAATGATTTTTTCATTAGTAGATTTTCATCGGACCTTTACTTAACACTGTAGATGCTAAGTAAAGGTCTGTCCAAAAGCAGGCAGGGGCAGCAACTGTGTAACGGTATGAATAAACTCAACATGTATCTGTCCTGGCTGTGATAAAAACTGTTTATAAACCTGCACTCAGTAGGAGTCAGGCAGCTGCTTCATGAACTAACTCAGGTTTATTGTAACACCGATGCTTTAATAAATCTTCAAATGCTGATGAATCCGAGCCTGTGTAATACTTCCTAATAATCCTAAAACAGTATAGAGTTTAAACTAGCCTAAATCAAGACGAGTACCGCCGAAGGACTCCACTTCAACAACCTCTATCTCTATCTCTCTCCTTCTTTTTGTCGCTATCTGTGTGTATGTCTCTCTCTCTGTCTCACTCTCAGTCTCTCTTTGTATATCTGCATCCCTCGCTCTTTCTATATCCCCCTCTATCCCTCTCGGCAAGGGATTTCTTGTTGTAAGTAGACGTGTCTACGGCACCATTTGAAATATGTCCTTTACACATGGCACCAGGGGAAATTAAACCATGTTTTTTATCCAGACATGACATTTAGTTCCCGTTGCGTTTCCATCCCTGAAAATATGGCCACTGCCTAGTTTGTGTGATTCATGAAATGAAGAGCTGGTCTAACTACTTTGTTCCCTTTCATTAGCAGGAGCACGTGATTTTGGTTGTCGTCTATGACTCAGCTCCAGGACAGGCCCCAAATCTAAAGGTCTCATTTGTATCCCTGGCCTTTTTTTCAGTGAAAAAAAATTAAATAAATCAATAAAATGGTGGGCTGCTCAGCGTTAGACACAGCAGTCTATCAATAGACCGTGTCGGGGCCTGGCAGCTACGGAAACTGGCATAACGGTGCCGCAGCCATTCTGGTCACCAAAATAATGCTAAGGAACCGAGACGCCTTGTCCTGTCTCCTCACTGCCAATGTCACTCCACCTGTGAAGTCACATCTGATATTTCAGTGGGCTCATCATGAGATGTGAGCCATCCACAGTCAACAGATCACGATTGAGAAACAAGCCCGTGACGCAGTAGGCAGCCGTCCAGCCGAGTGGTGGAACATAATCCTCTCTCTAATGAAAAGGTTGTGTGTTTATTGTGTACTGGTTGCCAGTTCTGGAAGCACATTTAACAGCAGACTCTAAGTCTAAGAAATTACTGAAGCTTGCCATTGGAGAATTGGAGCACAACAATTGATTGATGTCTGGCAAACACACATGACGTACATGTGTGAAAGATTTAGCTAGGCATTTTGTAGTGTTTCAATCTGCCGTCATTTTACCTGGTACACAGTTCTTGTTTTTATAATGTAGTCTTCTCTCAACATAACACAGTGATTTAGTGCGCACACAACTCACCGACATGTACGAAACCGTCAGTTTCGTACATAAATCAAAGCTCTTCGAATAATTTTGAATAATGCACCGCCTACCTATGAACTCATCCACCATGACCTCTGAAGCCCTCATGAACATCTCAATCATGGTTATTATTGAATGTATTCATTCATCAGAACGTTTGGCGTTTGAGAATAATGACATTTACCAGTCAATTACACACATTGATTTATCCTATAAGTAAAACATATAGGAATTATGTAAAACAACCAACAACCAGAGGCTTTTTCCTATGCGTCAGAATCGAGTCCTCTGGGCTGTACGAACATCAGAACTTGGGAGCTCAGGTTTTTCCGGGAGTTCATGAAGACATCGTGACATCGTGACGATGTCATTCGGGTATGTGTCCGGGAGTACGGCTCAATCTGTAACGCGGGTGTCGTAACACAGCCACCGGGATTTCACCCGGGGACATTTTGACAGTTCATCAGTGTCCATCCGTTATCAGAGAAGTCAAAACACTGGTTCTCCCTGGGCACTTAGTGCTGGGTTGCATTCTTATTTACCTGTCAGCACCACAATTGACAATGCCATATGCTGTAAGTTAATGCTTGACTATATTTAGAGTATGTTATGCATTGCTGGCCTCCCAAAAGGCAGTAGGAGCTCAGCATTAAGAGCGGCTGTGAACCGACATGCAGAACTCTCCTGCCCTCCCAGCGGCATGCGCTCACGGGCCTCATGCCATTTGTATTCTGTGTTGTTCTGCAACGCCGTCATGTTATAGTTCTAGTCAAGATTTTAGTTGTATGTTGGGCAACATACAGATGGTTTCCCCCATGCTTCATTTCCTTCATCGACTTCATCAACTGTGCCCAATGCCTCTCTTCCCACAAACAAGAGTATGTAATAGACTATATACAGTAAATGTTCTCTTAGCAGTAATATAATACAAGTGTGCTCTGATAATATTAGCACTCAATGATATCTTTTTATAGCGTATCATATCACACAAATTGGGATTTTATCAGGGCAGACCTGACTCAATCACACTAAATAAAGTAGGCTTCGTCATCACCGTGTGATAGCGAGAGCATGTGAGCGAGGGAGACGGAGAGAGAAAGTGTGTGTGCTGGACCCCTAGCTGCGTCCCCTGCATAATCTTATACCAGATTTTATTTGCCACACCGCCTTTAGTGACCCCGAGAATCAAAATCGTGAGATACCGAAAGATTCACACCCCTGGTCCCTAGGGGGCGAGTGAAGCCAAGCGGGTGTCCAGAGTGTTACCATCAGCGTCCTAATGGTGACACTGCGTGATCCTCTGTCTCCGCTGTGTATTTATAACCGGCCCCCAGCAG
>OMKN01031671.1:35133-45354 GCA_900302345.1 Melanonus zugmayeri | reverse complement strand
CTTGAAGAAGAAAAATACTTTATGAAATCGATCGACATTCAGATGTAGCCTATATACTCTCCTCCTCCTCCTGAAGTTACCACCACAACCTGTCGTCGTCCGTCCGCGATGATCATAGCAGCAGTAGCGGCGTCGTCAGAGCACCGAGTCTGATCCAGAGTGTTGCGGCGGGACGACACCTGCCCTCCCGCAGCGGCCCTCCGAGGCGAGCCGGCGGCCACCACACCTCCTGGATCCTCCTGGAACATAGAATATAACGGCACTACTACTACTGCGAATGTGCTGCTGCTGCTCTTGTGTTTCAAAAAACAAAGCCGGTCACCGTAGTGGGCTTTATTTCATGGGGATGTGTTCACGGCAGGAGAGAATACAAAAAGACGTCGACATCGTGCTGCAAAGGTGCAAGGCGGAGAAGGACTGCCCGTTCTCCGGTGAGTCTCGTCCTCTCCTCCCGTACAGGCTTGATAGCGTTAACCCACCAGGCCCGGCTGAAATATTAATAAAGCAACACAATACCCCTCAGCTCCATTTACAATATTTAGTATTTCCTAAATGACGGACAGGTAGGCCATGACATGTTTTTACCAATAACAGTTCCAGCCTAAAACGGAACACAAATGACATTGACATTGGTATACATGGCCCGATTAGATATACGCCTTCAAACAGTCTTTAGTAGTAATAAGAGTGCCTGATGATTAATTAGTTATTTCATTAATTTTGTATACCTTATTTTTATGTCTGCCCTGAACCCCTTTTGTTGTTGCCATGGAAACTGTACTTGTGATGTTTTCCCAAAGCCATCCTCACTTTGTTTTATTTTATGCTATTATTTTATTCTGTTTTATATTCATCTATTAAATTATATCCATTTTGCAGATTTTAGATACACTGACTCCACATTCACGTTCATATATGCAAAAGGATCTAAAAGGTATGATATTTATCACTTTTCAGTCACTTTGTAGTGATAGAATTTAGACAAGGCAATATGTTATCTGAACTCATCTCCGGGAGATGCACATTTTGATGTGCATCTTTGATTTGAAGTGTTGCTGTAGTCTGCAACTGGCCCTGGTCATATTCCTGTCATATTCCTGTGAAAGAAGGAAGTGGTCATAGCTGCAGTGCATGCACTCTGTTCTAAAGTGATATATGTTTCAATGAATGTGTTGGTTACATAAAATAAAAACTGTATGACATTTGTTTTCATACAATTAATACTATCATATTTTTTATTCTCCTAGGGTTACTTATGCTGTGCATGTTTCAGATGATTATCCAGGTAAGGACTTGTATAAAAGACAAAGCATGCACACTTTGTTTAGAACATATAATTGGCGGAGGGAAACTTAATTCTGCCTTCTCTTTGTTTGGATACCAGAGCATTTGTGTTGAACCGATGCCATAGAGATTCTTCCCTTTTTTTTTTTAAAAGCACATCACATTACAGTGCAAATGTGCAAAGGTATTTCGTGTTCACAAATACTTTTCAGATCCATGCACAAATGTATTTTTAAATCTACAAATCAAAAACATTAAGTGGTAATTTGCGCTACTTCTTGGCTCTGTAATATGTGGATGTGGGGGATCACACTTACACTAAAAAATGTATTTTATATATATCTATATATCTATATAGATATAACTAAAATGCAGAGTTGCATCTGAGTCTATTTCTTATTTTTGTACAGACAACACGTACGTGTCGAACTCGGATAACAACGATGATGTTTTAATCACAACAGATGCCATTCCTGTCATTTTTCATCGAATTGCATCAGGTGAGACAATATTTAAACTTTTCGCTGTAATACTTAGTGGAGTAATTCATGAAGCATTTTAGCATGTGTTTTCTTTTGGAAAACAACCGTAAAGCAAAGGAAAACAAATGTATCCAAAGGTGTTGTACCATTTCAGGTATTATTAGGCCGCTATGCCTTGCTGATTAACAAGAAACATTACATTATCTGTGTGAGGAAAAGTATAAACAAAACCATATCTTCCCTGAGTGTCCTCTACAAATCCCACATTGGCTGATAATTTTGTACAAGATATCTGACATGTCAACCATTTGTGATGAAGTATAAAATCTAACCATTGAGGTTTGGCTTGTATCCACTGTCTCAGAGAAAATAAATATCCATCTATATTGCCATAACTTAATTTTGGTCAGACAATGTAGCACTTCCAAATGAATCAAACTAGTAAATGTCATGCCAAATGTAAGTGTTCACAGTTATGTGTCACGCTAAATATAGCCTATCAAGAGGTTAACATTGTTTAACAGTTACAGCTAATAGTGCACGCGCTAGCTGTAACCTTCTATTCGCTAGAAAGATTAATATAAGCAGATCTTTCAGTTTAAAAAATGTGTGCAACAAATCTATGCAACAAAAACTGTTACTGTGGGTACTACTGAAATAACAGTACACAATCGATTTGTTTTGTTACATGAACATTTTCCTAATGTGTTAACAGAGATAAGGCCAAATATCGACCCTGCTAACAGTCTGTTTGTCAAGTCTAAACTTCAGCTTGACAAAAACCAGGTGGGATTGAAATTTGATCACCTATTCAGTGTCTATATATCATGTTAAAAGTGCACAGTGCCTGTTGCAGTATCTAATTATGACAGTATAATAGGTAATATTGTACAGATGCAAGCATATTTTTCAATCGATCTCACTTTAAATGTGTGAATCTTGTGTTTTTGTTATCCAGTATCATTATGCCATAGAAGAAGACTCAGAGGGTGACAACGACTCTGAGGAGTTTTACTATGGAGGTCAGGTAAGGACAAGCGGAGGTAAATGCTACTCATTGTATTTTGTCTCAGACGGTCTGTACTTAAAATGTGATATCTGTCTGTGAAGTACATGTACTCAGTATTTGCTCATGTAAATCTCATTGTGGTTGTGCACCTTTTGAGAGGTGCAAGAGAGAGAGAGACCTGATGGCAGCACAGACATAGCACATAGTTGCTGACACGTCTCAACAGTAGAGTAGTAGCAACATACAGCAGGCTGTTTCTCATAATTGCAAGGATGCTTCCTAAATAGATGACAAATATAGGTAATATGGCGGCATATGACTGTCCCAATTCAGTAGGAAGCATCGGAAACATCCTAACGTACCTAGATTTGGCAAAATCTTGGTCGGTGTAGGACCTTCCTTGGTCACAAGGACCGTTGTAAGTTGTCCGCTTCATCTTTTAAATGAACACATATAAAGGCAATTACATATTACAATTTGTCAATATAACATAATATTTATTTGACCGCTGTCTTGTTTCTTTCACTTAGTTATTTGATTGAATAATTTTCAAGCAAAGAAATCGGCGACCAGCTGGCTCCCCATAGTAAATAGATGTATGCCCAATGTTACTTTTTTGTGTAGTCATGTGATACTGCCTATCAGCGTTACCGGTAGCCTCTTTGCAATTGAGACACAGCCAGTAGTCAGATTTCTACCATAAGCCAATAGGCCTTTATCACAGAGGTGTAATAGTAGGGGGCGAAAACAGGTGTAGCTCAAAACAGGTGTAGCTCATTAAGTTAATTATGGGTCTGTAGGCGTGTCAGTGCCACTAATTAGCGTCATGAGATACACCTGTGTTCACCCCTACTATCACACCTGTGATAAAAGCCCATCGTTCATTACATTCTTACTTCTTGAGCTGATGAACGTCAGCATTCAGTTTATGCTGATTAGCAGCAATGAACCATTCAAACATTGAGGTCTTCATGACAGTTTGTGACCCACTGCCATTGCCAATGATTCACTGTCTTAAAGTAGTTGTGCATAGATGGGCAGTTCACTGGCATTCACACTCATGTGGAAAAAAAAGTGATTGGTAATCAAAGAAGGATATCCTGTCTATTCCTTCCAAAATATAAGTGTAAGTATGTAGTTAATAACGACACTAACACGGAGCAGTAATGTGCAAACAACCTTTACTTGTTACAACTATCACCACATACACTACTGCTCAAAAGTTTGGGGTCACCCAGAAAACGTCATGTTTTCCATGAACACTCTTTTACTTTTATTCATCTAATGAGTTAATTCTAATCAGTTATTTTAGGCAGGCAGACAGGGAGACAGACAGAGAGACATACAGATAGGCAGAGAGACAGAGACATACACATAGACGGTTAGGCAGGCAGACAGAGAGACAGGCAGGCAGACAAGTAGAGAGGCAGAGGCAGGCAGATGGAGAGACAGGCAGATAGAGAGACAGGCAGATTGACAGTTGGATATGCCTTATTTACATCAGCATTTTTAACCTCTCTTCAAATTTTGAGCGGTTGTACGAGAGATGTAGACAACCGTTGTCAAAACCACCTCCGGACGCGGTGAACATTCTATCTAGATTGACGAGAGATAAGTTGTCGACTGAAGTTGTTGACTGAATCTCTTACGATAGCCATCTCGTGCTCAGCTCATATGTCTTCAGTCATCAACCAATATAAAGCAAGGGGGCGTCATATCAGCTCTGGACCTTGCATTTCTATTATTAAACATGATTTGCGGCATTATCCAAAGCAACGTAAACTGGTAACCATGGTGACTATGTCTCCGCCCATTCTCGGAGATTGCGAAAACATGGATGTGGTACAAATCTGAACCCTGTGTGTGTGTGTGAGCATATCAAGCAGGGATCTCTCAAACTGCCCCTACGTGTGAACAGGCTGAGAGGTTGTGAGCGTGTTGTGCCTTTTGTGTGAACAGATGAGTTTTCTTAATCTAGATACAATCGAAATTCAAACAGGTCCATGGACAGACAGTAAAAAAGTGTGTATGTGTATGCATGTACACTACCGCTTAAAAGTTTGGGGTCACCCAGAAAATGTAATGTTTTCCATGAAAACTCACACTTTTATTAATCAAATGAGTTGCTCTCATTTGACTCATCCAGCATCTTTACATTTGTTCTGCGTCTCACAAATGTTCTTCTGTGTGATCCAAACACCTCAATCTTCGATTCATCTGTCCATAACACTTTTTTCCAATCTGCCTCTGTCCAATGTCTGTGTTTTTTGCCCATCTTAATCTTTTCCTTTTATTGGCCAGTCTCAGATATGGCTTTTTCTTTGCTACTCTGCCTAGAAGGCCAGCATCCTGGAGTCGCGCCTCTTGACTCACTGTTGTCGTTGAGACTGGTGTTTTGCGGGGACCATTTAATGAAGCTGCCAGTTGAGGACCTGTGAAGTGTCTGTTTCTCAAACTAAAGACTCCAATGTACTTGTCCTCTTGCTCAGTTGTGCACCGGGCCTCCCACTTCTCTTTCTATTCTAGTTAGAGCTAGTTTGCGCTGTTCTGTGAAGGGAGCAGTACACACCATTGTAAGAGATCTTCAGTTTCTTGGCAATTTCTCGCATGGAATAACCTTCATTTCTCAGAACAAGAATAGACTGACGCGTTTCAGAAGAAAGTTCTTTTTTTCTGGCCATTTTGAGACTATAATCAAACCCACAAATGCTGACGCTCCGGATACTCAACCAGCTGTGCTAACATGATTGCACATGGGTTATCTAATGATCAGTTAGCTTTTAACGCGATAAACTAGGATTAGCGAATGTGCCATTGGAACACAGGAGTGATGGTTGCTGAAAATGGGCCTCTATACTCTTATGTAGATGTTCCATTAACAATCTGCCGTTTCCAGCTATAATAGTTATTTACCACATATGTCTAGACTGTATTTCTGATCAATTTTATGTTCTTTTAATTGAAAAAAACACTTTTTTTTTCAAAAATAAGGACATTTCTAAGTGACCCCAAACTTTTGAGTGGCAGTGTATCTCAAAACTTTAGTCACGTCAGGTGTGACGGCATACACATTTCCCCAATAAAAACTCAGAAAAATGTACAACCCCCAGTAACTGAATGAAGGTCATCTGGGTAGCCTGCCAGATACCTACATAGTAGTATAATTCCAATGTGCTGTTGACAAATTTGGGCAAGTTATAGCGTCACAAAAACAGATTGTCTCACAGACTTATCTTTCCATAACCCTAAACCTAACCCTATACATGGGGAAATCTTTGGTGCAGGCGAGATGTCAAAAAGTCATCACGTCATGATGTGGTAAAAGTCAAAGTATCATTGTTCATTATTTGTTCAGATATATCTTTGTTCAGATATGTTTTCTTTTGGCTACCTTTTTTCACCTTCTGGTAGGTGAACTTTGATGGTGAACTCCACAAGCATCCACAGCTGGAGGCAGACCTGCAGGCAGTAAAGGAATTATATGGATCCCATGCAGTGTCTCTCAGGTACAAACCTACCCTTTTCTACCCATAGAAAATCGTATGTTAAACTAGAGATCACAACCTAGGGCTGGGTGATATGGCCAAAAATGTTATCACGATAATATTTTTCATATCAGTCGATATTGATAATCATCACGATATATATATATATATATATTGATTATTTCTGTCAAGTTTAAAGGCTATGTTTAGCTGAAGAAACCAGAAGGTTAAATGTGGTTAAAAGTAGGAATGGCACGCTACCACTTTTTCATTTCTGTTCCAATGCTAACACTGCAATCTCAAGTATCTGCTGATACCAATCCGATATACCAATAATACAAAATGTGGCTATATATATATATAAAATAATAAATGGTTAGACTGATTTTACGGCATGTTTCTGGATATTCATGAAAATGATGCGACCGCCAATGTACGTGTGCACCGTCATGCGCTGGTTAGACGGTGCAGTTTTCATTTTTGTCGTTAGTGTTTACAGGGACAATCATTTACTTTTCACTCTGCTTTCTTTCGCAACCGTCAACATGATCATGGTCTGTGATTTCTGTGCATGCTACGCAACTATGGAAAAGAATTATATCGAACTTTATCGAACTTTCCTTATATTTCTATCGAGGAGTATTATATTACGATAATTATTCTTATCGTTTTATCGCCCAGCCCTATCACAACCCTAATTTGCCAATTTTGCATACAAATTCAATATGGGGCATGGTAGTTTGTGAGTACAGATATACTTAGTAGATTATGTTAACGTGTTTACGGGTGCTTTCTAGGGGTGTACCTGACATGAATCATCGCAATGCAAAACTGTCACGATGCGCATCGTGGAGGTGAAAATGTGTTTTTAAATTGCATTATTTGAGGACAAGAGGACACAATGAACGTAGTATTTTGTCAGTGGGGGCCCTATTGCTGATCTTAGCTATACAGGTCAGGTCAATCCAAATTAAATTGATCCTGGGTGAGTTTCATAGGATTTAGCCAGTAGATTTTTATTTATGTTGGCTTACCTATTAAGTTTAAGTCAAACCTTTTATAAGGAATGGACTGTGGGTGACTTACAAAATGAATAAATAAATGAAAGAAATTAATAAATGCGCAAGATTAATGAAAACATCAAATAGATTCTTCTGTGTATCGATTTATGTATGAATGCATGTTTTGTTTATTCACATATGCTATTCATTTACTAATTAGATTACCGTTGTACTTCCTCATCCACATGTCAATCAAACATAAGTCATGGTGTCACCCAATGCGCATGAGTTGATTGATTCATTGGATTCGTAGAACTTTACTTCAACTCGTCACTTGATTTAGTGTAGGGTCTACTACTAAGGGCCAAGTGGATCCTATCATTTCTGTCAATTTGTAGGCGGTTCACTGAATCTTTGACCCCACACACACACACACACACACACACACACACTCTCTCACTCACACTCACACACACAGCGGATTAAGCCATGACGTGTCGTTCTACAGGGAATATGGTGCCATTGATGATGTGGACATTGATCTGCACATTGATGTTAGCTTCCTAGACGTGAGTACATCCAATATGAATTCACATTTCACACCAAATCTGTATTGGCGCTCTTATACTGCTGAAATACAAATGAATATCATTAGTATAATTTTAAAATGCATAAAATGCAAATTATACAACAGTTAGATCTGACCGTGCGTTGTGATTGATCAAGCACCTAACTAGCCGTGCCAATATCTACGATATATGGGTATATAACGGGTATTTCACCTGCATCACTCAAACCCAAATGCAGAGCTCAGACTCGGGGTCGGTGCAAAGGAAGCTTTACTTCATGAAAAACAGGAACTTAAATACATGGAACACAGATGCCAAACATGACACTAACGACACAAGGAAAAACGGGTAGTGAGTGGGGTTTGTTCTCCATTGAAACATTGTGGCATCTTTGGAATGCTTTTCATAATAATAATGAAAAGCAGGGGGAGGGGGGTGCTGGCGCGTATATCCCTGCTCGCAATTGTTGACAAACACAAACTGCGATATGAACGTAAGAGCCGCATGAAACCAGGCAAAGAGCCGCATGCGGCTCGGGAGCCGCGGGTTGACCACCCCTGCTGTAATGCTTGGTAAATCCTGAGACCATGACGTTAATAACAAACAATCTAAGGATGGCTATCCTTCCTACGTTTATGTTTACCACAGCACTGGTATGAAGTTGCTTAGCAATGGTAAACAATTGGGGAACTATATTTCCTGATTGTGCAGGGGGAAAAATGTAGTGTAATCTAACCAATAGTGCTGAGCCCGAATATTCGACTGTTCAGATATTTGTTCATTAGGTAGGCATTCAAATCTCAATTCAGGATTCGAATGCTTTGTTTTTTTAATGAAAAGAAAATATATACATTTTTTTATATTTTTTATGCCTATGCATATTTGCAAGTCTGCAGTTAGAAATGTAGGTTACATTTCGTCCAAATATCCCAGATATTAGGGATAAAATACCAAAAAATATGTAAGGATGCGAGACATGTTCAAACCACCTATTTGCTTTGTGATAATTGGAAGTAGGACTACTCTCATACTATGGAAGCTGTGTGTCTTTGATGAGTGCTTTGCTTTTTGCTTTATTAAATGAACACCGTAGAAATGAAAAGGAAAAACGATCAGTTGATAAAAATGTGATTCTGCAGCAGTGGTCTCCGCTGGCTCCGAATCAGGTTTTATTCAAATATTTGTTAAAACCTAACGATTATCCAGCTTGAAATTATCTATTCAGGCCAGCCCTACTAACCAATTCAAACACTAAAAGTGTTAAATTACCATCTGTGTTTTTTCAACGGCATAGTACTGTAGTACTAAAAGCAATAACATACTGGAAGTCATGCAATATCGTGGATATTGGCACGGCTGGCAGCACTCCCTTTGTATGTTATTGCTTCATTATACTTAAAAAATATATATATTTGTTTATGTTGTGATGACCTAAACAACTAGACAGCACAGTGACTTTTGTGAAACAATGAAATAGGGCTTCTTTTTTTTAAGTTCAGCATTATCGTGTGCAATTTACTTAACAACCGCAAAATAGCTGAGGGTGTCTGTACAACAAAAGTATTTAAGATAAATGTTCCAAGACGCAAACATATATATATATTTTTTTACTCTCAATGCTGTCATTCAGGAAGAGATTGCACTGGCGTGGGACGTAGTCAGGAGAGAACCAGTTATTGTGCGACTTCACTGTTCACTGACACAGTACCTAAATGGAACCGGTGAGACACCAACACTGATCTTCTAGAAAGCTCTTTCAGGTCATTCTCATTATAAATGTGAACCCCTGAACCCCCAATGTAACTTTTTTTTCTCTTATTTTTACAGTCCCAACAGTTGATGTTTTCCAGGTATCAACAAAAGATAGATTTGGACTGGGACATCAGCTTAAAAAGTGAGAGAAAATGTAAAGTGATGTTGTGTTTCATGGTTATTTTGAATGTGGTGTTGTTCTGATGTGTGTTCTGTGCAATATATTTAGTGGAAACACAATGAAGTAATCGTGTCCTGATAGCAAGCGTTGACAATTGTTCACAGAGCTACATGTATGTGTGAAGTTTTGTTTTGACGGACCAAGCAAACCAAGAAATAACCAAGAATGCCAAATAGAATGAGATATTTCAACATATTGAGTCACTTCTAGGCTATTGATTGACCTTTGTGTCCATGGACAATTAGCTAGCAATAATAATCATCAGCATACAAGCATCGGCTGTTAACGCAATGATCATATTTATCATATATACTATTGGCTTTTCTCAGGACTGACAGGGCTATATACACTATATATATATATATATTGTATACTGTGTATGTGTGTATATATATATATATATATATATATATATATATATATATATATATATATATGTTATATATTACTTTACGTAC
>OMKN01031671.1:15224-29980 GCA_900302345.1 Melanonus zugmayeri | reverse complement strand
CATATATATCACTCTCTCTCTCTCTCTCTCTCTCTCTCCCTCCTTCTCTATCTCTCTCTGTCACACACACACACACACACGTGCACACATGTAGATGCGCACCCTCTCACACACACACACACACACACACACTCACGCACATTGTTTCTCAAGCTTATCACAGAGACTCCTCACATAGCCATGGCCCAGTGTCTGAGATGTTGCCGGCGTGTTCAGAAGGCCAGCGGGCGCTAGAAGAGAGACTTCATTCTTCGGGGGGGATGGAAAACAACCCCAGGCCTCCCATGTTTACCCCTCCACTTATTCTGTCTATATCACGATGCTCCTACCATCTTTTTTTTGTTTCGTTTCCTGCTACATTCCCTAATAAGCTGTTCTTTTTCAACCCTATCTTTCCCTGGCTCCTACGGCACCTCCCGCTATTTCTTCCCGTCTCTTTCTTTCTTTCTTCCTCTCGCTCGTCTGTCTCGCTCTATCTTGGTCTTTCTGTTGTTTTACCAAAAAAGCGCCTTACAGCAAAGACGGAGACAGAATCTTTCACACCTTTCACTCGCACAAAAACGCAATATTCACACTATATTCACTACAATACAGCTGAGAGGATCAGTTAGTGGGTTAATACAGATGAGATGGATTATGATATCATCTGCTGCCATTCCTTTGGGGCCGCATCACGGCAAAGAGCTCAAATGTTTATTAATGATGTGAAGCTTCCATGATCAACACCCCCCCACCCCACACACCCACACACACTCATGCACGCACACATGCACACCCCACACACACACACCCACACGCACATGCACTTATGCACACACACACACACACACACACACTCATAGGGGACGCCCTGCCAGAAATAGACTAATCTCTTTTACTATACAGACACTCCCTTTCTGCTGTCAGCCCACTACGCACAGGCCATCATAGCAACAGCATTCACCCGGCTCTCATTTAGCTCAGCGTTCAACAAATGAACAACAAATTGTTGATTTTGCACTTGCGGTAACAACATGAACCCAAGCAGGGGGATGTCGAGTGTTCATTAAAGAAGCACTTCAGCGCTATTTGCTCTGGAGTAGAAACATAACCTAAACACGATGGCTTGTTCAGTATAGTGCGGTGTAGCGTAACGTAGCGTAGTCCAGTCTGTACATGATGCATCATGTACAGACTGGACCACATGCAACGTACCCGTTTCTTTTTATTTGTCCACCCTTAGAGCAAAACATGTCTTGCTGTGCAAGCCACTGGGTCTGCCATCGTCGATTGGTTTGGCCCTGAAGATTTATCAGTTACTCCACTGATTGATTCCTGCATGCATGGGGTGGGCGGTTGCTTTGCTGTATCCCTTTCCTCAGCGTTTATTTTTATCCTTGCATTATCTGTAGTGCTGCAGCGCGAGGTTACGGCGGACCGGCCCGACCTCGGTGAGTGCCGCCCGAGGCGGTCAGTGTCGGAGCTTTTGATGTTTCACGGTTCATTTCCCACTGTGCAGCTGAACACACTCGAATGAGTGGCCTAGTATCAGCGGCCACTCCATCCGCTTTGAGAGGGTTCTCCTGAACAGTGAAAGGAGTGTGGTCTGCTTGACTTACAGTGAGTCAATCATGGTTAGATACTATGGTCAGGCTTGTCCGTTTCAACTAAAATCAGTCAGCTATATTAATTCATTAAAAAAGAGGCATCTTGGTGGTGCTTTAAATCCACTTGTTTTCTTTTTTTATACCATTGTAATTACCATAAGGATAATTAAAAAAAGTATAATGTTCATTCAACTGATAATTGATTCATAATTATCCAACTAAACAAATGTGATTAAATATTATGTTTGTTATTTTGTCATTGGTATTTATATACCCCTTGTCGTGTATTCCTTTGTACTCAGCAACACATGTGAATTCAGGCACTGCTCTGGAGTGCCAAACTGAAGTTCCAGGCTTGGGCTGCATAATCACTGTGTGTTAGAGTGAAAAGGGTGTGGATTTGGGTTGAGACGATTCTTGTTCCGATTGAGGCAATAAGCATCTGCTTAGTTTGGCATTAATGTGATAGGACATCCGAGCCGAGCTGGGGCTGTGCACCAATATGGCAAAGCTAAAAGCTCTGGTGGAGGCTCCCTCGTCAGCTTGCTTTCCCGTCTTAATGAGCTATTAATCTTGGAAGAGTGATGGAGCAGTGTGCAGAGTGAATGAGAGATGGAGAGATGGGGCGAGAGAGAGAGAGCGAACAAGAACCGAATGCCCTCCAGAGAAAAACGAATACACTGGCAACTATTTTTGAGACGGCAACAAAGACTTGTGCTAGCTTCTTCTCTCTCCCACCGACTAAATGGCCCAGTGAAAACCGACAGCCTGAGGTGTTCCCTCAGGATGCACCACCAGAGAAGACTGCATATTTAATAGGAAATTCATTCTCAACATTTTGAGTACAACACTCCCATCGCAAATGTAATATTGCATCTCTTGGTTTCCTTTGGTTCGTCTCTGTGGCCCCACTGTGTGTATTTGTCATGCGGTAATATTTGATGAATACACCGTTCCGAAAAATCTCTAAAAGCTGCATTAAATGGAGGTTTAATCACGACGCTGTGTTTGGTGGAGTTTCTGCGACGTGCAGTGCATAGTCATATACTCCCTGGGTTTGTGTGTGTCTGCCTTTCTCTTACTCATGCTTCCTTCCTGTGCTCCTATCCCCTCCTGCAGGCCAGGGATGACATACTCAATGGCTCCCACCCCGTGTCCTTTGATAAGGCCTGTGAGTTCGCCGGCATCCAGGCTCAGATCCAGTTCGGGCCCCATGTGGAACACAAACATAAGCCAGGATTCCTGGAGTAAGTCCTCCTTATCGGAGAACACACACATTCACACCACCGACCGACTACACCTGTGTTGTTTTTCAATGGCCGCGCTCTAGCGCTTATTTGGTGCGTGTATTTGCACTCGTTCACAGTACACATAGTTCACGTAGTTATCTTCCTGTGTTTCTACTGGTGATTCCTTCACGGGATTTTCCTCTGCTGAAATGTTCAGGGCTCGCTCACGTCAGCGGTTACAACTGTTGCTGTTGATCTGCAGGCTACTACGGCAAGAATGACCTCATATGTAGAAGTATGTTTACAGAAAAGGAAATGCCGGCAGCACAATTTGTAACCTTGTAAAAAATGTCATGTCCTTTCCTCCCCTCCACACCTCTATAGCCTGAAGGAGTTCCTACCCAAAGAGTACATCAAGCAGAGGGGATCGGAGAAGAAGATATTCCAAGTATGTAAAGTATTGAAAGGCAGAAGGTATTGCCTAACATTCATATTATTGTTATGTTCAACTGTCCCTGCATTAACTGGCATATAGCACAATGAAGATAATATTGTGTGAAGCATATTACTGAACGTAATGTAATCCACCTCAGGTACAGTATCTTGACATTTCAGTGTTGTTTTTCGTCCAGGATCATAAGAACTGTGGGGAAATGACGGAGATCGAGGCGAAGGTCAAGTATGTCAAACTCGCCCGGTCCCTTCAGACCTATGGAGTGTCCTTCTTCTTGGTCAAGGTAAGCTTCATCACCAGTGAATTACCTCATCAGGCAGGTCATGAGCAACACAAGAGCCACACATAGGGGCAAGACGATTGGTTACATAAACAATTCCTTATTTCAGATTGGACTTATTTCAGTATTGTGCCCGGTGTCCTCACATTCATTCTTGGGAGGTATAACATAAAAAGATCAATGCAAAACGATTCTTGTGCCACGAAAGAAAAGCTACTTAATGAGGGGCTCTAGTTACAGCAACAGCCTGGCTCCCCTCCAGCATTAATGAGCAACAGCAGCTGTGTACTAAATGAGTCTAGCCCTACTGTCAAGTGCTGTCGCACATTTATGACTTTCATAAAGCCATCAAAATATGCGACGTGGTTCCGGTTTCACAACGGATAAAGCAAATAACTTTCAACAGATGGGGGTCCATGCATGGCTCTTTTGGACACACGGTTGGGGCAATGACAGTTTGGACTTTGGGCTGGGCAAGCGGAATGAGAGTGCAGTGTGCCGCCATGATGAGAGGCAGCAGCCGCTCTGATAAGAGCTCTTTGGCGGAGGCTCATTTGGGTTCTAAACCCTGTTGGAAAATGGGGAGATAGTCACGCCATCGATTGTGCTCCTAATGGACAACCAAATGCAATGTTTTCACAAGCATTTGAAACGGACTCCAAGGTCAGGATTCATTTTGTTGTGCGCACACAAAAGGGGATGGGTTGCGTGTGTGTGTGTGTGATGAGATGAAGTGATGGAGATTTTAAGACACTGTTAAATAATTCACTCCATAGCCACTTTCTCTTGCAGCTAAAAGAGGCAGAGAGGCAGATGCGTCTTTGCCGTAGCACTGTAGCACATTAATACTATGCTGTCTTCCCATTTGTTAGCTGTGGGTCTTTAAATCACAGTCAAACTCCTTCCTGGAGAGTTCATGGATAGTTTAATTTACATAAAAATATTGAATATAAATTCAAAAATATGTAGAAAAAAGATTTCTCATTATAGTGTGTGTGTGTGTGTGTTGCAGTGTGAGTGTGTGTACACGTATGTCTTACAGTGTGCGCGTGTGTGCATACGTGTGTGCGCTGGTACGTGTGTGGAGCCAATTAAAGACTCTTCTGACATTGATTCAACCTTCTCTTTCGATTTTTCCCGCCAGAGATCTTCCCAGGGACCATGGATTAAAAATAAATGTATAAAACATTCTAAAAAAAAACACAGAACCACTTAAGATTAGAAAGACTTCCTGACTTGAATTCAAACCTTGTACAGTGACACGCAAAGCAATTGATTAAAACAATGGATGGTTTCTTCCAACCCTGGGAAACTATTGTATTCGTCACTTTAACCTTACCTGTCCTTGTGAAAAAGAACATTGAAACGATGCAGGGTTTCCACAGCCTTTGTTCTTACCTCTTTATTTTGACCCTGAGCTGAAAACGGCACCCATATTATGGATCTAAGATGCCTCGTCGACTCCCTCGTTCCTCCAAACCTGTAATTTTCTCTGTCGTGCTGTCATACGCTCCTGGAGGCGGGCCAAGTGCAGGCTTAAACCGAACAGCGAGACATTAGAGATTTCCATTGGGCAGAGAGAATGGGGGTCGCACTGAAGCCATTGGTGCAGAGAGCCCCACGCTGGTATGCTGACAGTGACTGCGACTTGGGTAGACTGCTAGGGGTGGGTCCAGCAGTTAAACAAGACCCGGCTCAGCAGGGTTCACTGCCACAGTCCCTCGCTGCACTGCCAGCCGCGAAACCATAGACTGTCTAAAGGTCAAGGAAGAAGACCCAACGAAGAAGAGTAGCATTATTAAGACGGCTCTGCCCAGCACAGCTCTTACGTTTTATTGATTTTTTTTACTGCCATGGGTGAATCATCTGTGTAGGTGGGGAACACCCACATAATCTTTGTGTTGTTTTCTTTCTTTCTGTCTTTCTTTCTTTCTTTCTGTCTTTCTTCTCCATCCCTCAGGAGAAGATGAAGAGCAAGAATAAGCTGGTTCCTCGGCTGCTGGGCATCACCAAAGAGTCTGTGATGCGGGTGGAGGAGAAAACCAAGGATGTGGTGCAGGAGTGGCCCCTGACCACCGTCAAGAGATGGGCCGCCTCCCCCAAGAGCTTCACACTGGTACCACATAACCGTCTTACAGTACACTCCTACACGCTACAGGCATATGATAATGAAGCTACTCTTCCATACAAAAAGTAACTCACAGGACTCTGTTTAACCTCTTCTTCCGCCGCCGTTGTTCTCCAACACGAGTAGCGTCTCGGCATACATTGTTTACTTTGAGGCCCGTTACCCTGCATTTTCCTCCCGGTATATAATAGATGCCACGGGAGGAAACATGGGAGAGATCGATGTTTTATTCATCCGAGAGCTATTTCAATTTTGTAACAGCGGCTGTTGTTGACACAGTATTTTTTCCCCCGCTCCGACGTCTTATTAAGCCAGACTGCTGCACGCTAGAAAGGAGCAGCGCATTTAAAGATTAAATAGGATGTGCCCATTCGGAAAAGGGAAAAAAAAAAAAGAAAACTCATGTGTGTTTGCCGGCACTGATTTCAATGAATTATTGTATTTCTCTTGTCTCTCCGTGGAATGCTTTGAAGTGAACAGTGGAGAGATTTTCACACCGAACGCATCTCGCTGTAAATCAGCCGCTAGAAGATGCCGGGACAAGTGTGAAAGCCAGTCAATTTTCTCCTTTTATCAGCCAAAGGAGTGATGGCGTTGTAGTTGGCGGTTTTATCGAACCGCCTCATCTTGTGCGGAAACCACAAGTCACCGGAGCGGAAATCACCGGAGGACTTTGAAAAAAATAATGGTATTTTAAGGGCCGCTAGATTTACCCGAGAACCCCTTTTTGCGTTGTCTCTCCGTGCGCTCTGAAGGATTTCGGGGAGTACCAGGAGAGTTACTACTCAGTTCAGACCACCGAGGGAGAGCAGATATCTCAGCTCATCGCCGGATACATCGACATCATCCTCAAAAAGGCAAGACATCAACTCAAGACATTTTTAAAAGACATGGCGGATTTACAGTCTACAAAGCTCCTAATTCTAACCATGCTAGTGGTCTTTAATGCTAACCATGTCATGCTAACCATGCTAGTGGTCGTTAATGCTAACCATGTCACGCTAACCGTGCTAGTGTACGTCAATGCTAACCATGTCACACTAACCGTGCTAGTGTACGTCAATGCTAACCATGTCCTGCTAACCGTGCTAGTGTACGTTAATGGTTTTTGTTCTTTCATTTCAACAGAAGCAGAGCAAGGATCGCTTCGGCCTTGAGGGGGACGAGGAGTCCACTATGCTGGAGGAATCGGTCTCTCCGAAGAAGTGAGGGATTACGCGCGCATGTGTGTGTGTGTGTGTGTACTGTATGTGTGTGTGTGGAGTGTACATGCTAACTCCTGTAGGGGCTTTACTCTGCTAAATACAGAAGGTTGCTGACCATTCATATTCAGACCTCTGAAGGCTGGTTACCCCTCACTGCTTAATTGTGCATATAATTACATTTCTACATGGCCCAGCACAGTACCCCCAAGAGGAGTCATGTTAAAGTAAAACACACACAAACACTGTGGACTTTTGTAAATGACTCTAACATAAGTGTTAGTTTGCCATAATAGAAAGACATTTTTCGGGTGAAACTAAAAGCTATGAATCGCCTCAGGATGAAGCTGCTTCCATATCAGATTTTTTTTCCCACAGAGGGAAAACATAAAAAAACGAAATAATTTGACGAGTGTTATGAAGATATCTTCTTCTTGACAACATTTAATATGCATTTTCCCCTCTGTAATCATTTCACCGTTGGGTACCTGTCACTCCTGGTTTGGTTGGCTGGTACCTCAGGGAGTGGAGTTAGATGAATGCTGACGGGCTGGTGTTCCGTCACACCGCACTGCTGGGCCAGTCGTCACTGGAAATATGTCCTTTTCTTCTGCTGAACACACCCACCCAACCCCAACCCTGCCGGTGACAGATGCAGAATGGCATCATATTCATGCTGCTGCCGTACCGATTCATGTTTTGGCTCTCACAAAATCATAATTGCTGCCTCTCAAAATAAGCCATAATTAACAATTACAGTTGGTGTCATCTGTTGAGCATGTTGACAGCATAACGACGCGAGAGTGTGTGTGGTTATGGTTTTTCCGTTGCCAAATTCTAGCCCTTTGTATATTCTCCATTGTATGTGTCTTTTATTAGATTTTTTTTAACATTTCCACAAGGTATGGCTAGTTTTTCGGTTAAACCATAACCGAAAAGCACGTTCCGCTCTAAAGTGAAATCCTACAACTAGAGACCCAAGAGAGAGCTGCGTCTTGTACTAATGTGTAGAGAAGCAGCAGTCTCTTTAAATTTAGCTGTACCGTCACTCGACACATCAGACACATCAGTAACAATAGACCATCCATCCATCCCTCCCTCCATCCATCCATCCATCCATCCATCCATCCTGTCTTCCTCCAGGTCCACCATCCTGCAGCAGCAGTTCAACCGCGTGGGCCACGTGGAGCACGGCTCGGTGGCTCTACCAGGTGTCATCCGCTCCGGGTCCATCGGCGGGCCGGAGAACTTCAACCTGGGCTCCATGCCGTCGGCCCAGCAGCACATCACCATGGGCCAAATGCACCGAGGACACATGCCCCCCCTCGTAAGAGTCCCAGCTCCGGCTCAGCCGTGGTGTTTAAGACCTAACGTTGAAATGGAAACCAGAGAATCATTGCTAGACTGAGTCTCGTTTAGGAGGTTGCTTTCTATCAAACTCGGTGTCTTAATTGGGACTCATTATAAGTGTGACTTGATTGTGCTAGGGTAGATGTGAATAGGGTGTTCGACTCCCAGCTGTAAGGTACTGTGTTTGATCCCTCATGTCTGCAGCCTAACTTGCAGGCATGCCTAACCCCTACCTGATAAATGACCAACAAACAATAATTTTAGACTGTGGATTTAGACCCTGGCTGTCTTCAATTCCACTGCTATATGGATATGTCAAAGAAACGGGTCCACCCATTGCATGCCCCATAGGACATAGAGCGGATGTTCAAAGTCCAACTAGGTCTGTGTGAGCATGAATGTTGGAAGTGTCAGCAGCATATGAAGAGAGTTGCTACCGAGCCAAGATGAAAGCAGGCTTTGCTCCTGCTACTGGGAGTTGGTTTCAGATGCTCTGTAAAGATAACTTATGTGGCTAGCCAGAAAATGTTGTGCAGTGAGTGAATCCACTGTCCATGGAAATGGTAAACAATCATTTTAGCTAACCGGTTGCACTTAACAGACTGAATTAAATTACCTCTTGCTGCAATGAAGATTCCTTATATAACAGGTCCTATGTACATAAATCCAAAAACTTTAACTTTATTTAAGTATTTAGGTTCAAAATCATGTTTAAATTACATGTAATGTGTGCTATTGAAACATACAAAGAGTCGTATGGTGTATCCTACACTGATTAGAAAAACATCTAAAGATTCCCTTCTTTAGATCTTTCTCTAGTTAATCTAATTTTTGCCAAATGAAGGTCCCTAACTAGGATTCCTATTTCTCCTACTAAAACAGTCATACCTCACCATATTTGCTACCATATTTACCAGAATTCATACCCATCTACATATATAACGATGTTTGTGTGTGTATGTGTGTCTGTGTGTCCTGATCTTGTCCTGCCAGAGTTTGGCCCAGCAGGCCTTGATGGGGACCATCAACAGTAGCATGCATGCGGTGCAGCAGGCCCAGTCTGACTTGGGACACGTCGGGGATCTGCCTCCGCTCGGTCACGACTTGGTAAGTTCTAGGGGTGTGGGTCGGAAACATCGATATACTAAATATCACAATGGCATTTTTCCCAATGTTATATCAATTAATGGGCTAAATATTGTGGTTTTTTATTTTTTCCAATATTATATCGATTTGCAGCGCATGTTGTGTCGATGTTAATAGTTTGCACATGGTTTGTGGCGGTATTACATGTCTGGCTTAATTCGCGGGACCTAGTTGTCATGTCATTGTATTTATCTCCAGTATTGTGATTGTGAGTAAGCCTGTCAGTCATTAGAACATTCATTTAAAATACACTTAAAAAAATCGATTTAACCTAAAAAAACATTGCAATACATCACATTACGAAAGACTTGCAATAATTATAATAATAATTAATAATCAGGGATGCACCCAATCTTGATTTTTAGGGTTCGAACGAATACCGAATATAGCGCATAAGATTTGGCCGAATCAATTGCGACTGAACACCGAATCCCACTCTTTTCAGTGACACACACATAAATGCAGTAAACACCAAGAATAACCACTGATTAAATAATCACAGATAAATGTTTATTGCAGTTCTCTTTTTGATTGAAACAGTCCGACTCTGTTCCGTTAATGGTGTCAGTTGATCATTTGGCACAGAGGTCGGTGATGGACAGAGGTAAACCTGTGCTGTTTTTGCAAGCAATGGAAACCAGTGATGGTGGGCTTTCCACCAATCAAGTGGATCCTCTGTGCGGGAAATGAGAGAGATCTCCATTTGCGCGTCTGATATGACTGTTTCTGACCTGCTGTGGTACAGATTGTCCCAGCTGCTCCAGATTCGATATGACTCTACTTGAATTGCCTTCTTTTGTCTTGAAATATTGCCACACAGGACTCTTTTTGTTTACGGTTTCCATTTCCACTTTGCTGTTGGCGGGTTACATCGTGCACACATGAAGGTGCGTAGGGTTCGGGTTCGGGTTCGGTCGATATATTGGTAGAAGGTTTGGCCGGATGGAACCCCGTAAAAAACAAGAGTATTCGGCCGAATCCGAAATGTATCGGGATGTGTATCATATCGCCAGATTCTTGCCAATAGTAAGTTCATACCCTGCCTTAACCTATGTGTGTATGTACATATACGCATCGGTTACAGGCTACAGTACAGCAGTATCAAGGAACAACAAGCAATAAGTCCTAATATGTAGTCACATGTCTTCAATTTCTTCAGTGACACTTTGAAGGGCTGTCCTGTCATGGATATGATCATCCTAAAACATAGCTCTTTGTTTGTCAGATTTCATGATAAAGAAATCGTGGAAGTGACAGCTACCAAAGTAACATGTGTTTCATTTCTGGGCACGAGCTCCCACAATGCAGTGGGAGTTGTAAAGCTTTAGCCCTGTAATCCTCTACAAAGAAACAAAGTTGATATGAGCGGGAAGATCTCCCACTGTGATCAAAGCCGATAGCCAGTCTTTGTTTCTCTATCTCACCCACTCAAAGGCGTCCAGGGTTTGGGTACAGAACAAAGTGGATGAATCCAAACATGAAATCCACTCTCAAGTCGATGCCATCACCGCCGGAACGGCATCCGTTGTCAATCTCACCGCAGGTGAGTGAAATGCTTCAATCAGTACCCAATCAAATCATTGTTTCACATTCACATTTCTCTCAATTATTTTTGTTGGTGGTGAGAACCTGCCTGGAAAAAAAAAACCCAGCCCTGGTAAAGTCCGTCAATGCAAAAGTCTTGAGAAAATGTGTTGTCTTTCAAGCAAACGAAAACAATGAAAGTGTTGCAGTGGTTCCCCTGCGCTTCCCCTGGTGCTTGGCCCAGGGCCAGCCCACTTCCTGTCCACCTCTTGCTGCGTTTTAATCTCTCCCAGCCATCTGCTTGGACGCTCTGTCCCACTCACTTGCTCTATCTTGATTGGCCCATCCCTGCGTAACCATGCCAAATGGGCCCTAATTATGACACTAACGCTCCTGTCTAGGTGCGCATGTGAGTGTGCGTGTCTGTGTGTGTCTGTGTGTTATACCCGACACCTGCACGGCTTCTCTGGGCTTTGTAAATCGATGCAGCAGCATCGTACTGCAACAGTGGAACTAATCCTAAAAGACATACAGGCAGAAGTGTGTTTTATCAGGATAGTGAGTGTGATGGCCAGGTTGTTTGGATTCCTTCCCAGCCCAAAGGTACTTGGGATCTGTCCCATGTCCACCCAAGTCTACCTGTATAAGGCATCCTTGAGCAAGATGCCGCCCAACCCCCGTTTGCGCAATTTTTCAGAACCAGTTGAGAACCCAAAATCCCGGAACCAATGATGTAAATGGTCCAACTTTTCTGTGATTCTTTTGCGGAAAACATGTATTAGTACTCTCTTATACCACAACATATTCATTTGACCCCCCCCGTCCCCCGTCCCTCAGGTGAGCCCGCCGAGACGGATTTCTCAGCGGTGGGTTGCGCCATCACCACCATCTCCTCTAACCTGACGGAGATGTCCAAGGGCGTCCGGCTTCTGGCGGCATTGATGGACGACGAGGTGGGCAGCGGCCACAAGTTGATGGGTGCTGCCAGAACACTGGCGGGGGCCGTGTCAGATCTGCTCACATCTGTGGAGCCCGCAGCTGCAGAGGTGAGGGGGGAATGCTGGCTCAGTCTACACACTCTCACAGCCTGTAGCTGAAG
Organism: Melanonus zugmayeri; assembly: GCA_900302345.1. Taxonomy (NCBI): domain Eukaryota; kingdom Metazoa; phylum Chordata; class Actinopteri; order Gadiformes; family Melanonidae; genus Melanonus; species Melanonus zugmayeri. The sequence goes on along the minus strand of OMKN01031671.1, from coordinate 17,982 downwards.
CTAGTCGTCAGTACACTGTTTCAACCTTGGATATTGTTGTTGTTGTTTTTTTATATATATACATCCTACTGTCTAAAGTTCATGTTTTAAGAGCCTGAAGCGAAAGCAGTCAATACACTTTCCCAACGATTGGATTTCATATTCTTTTCATTTTTTTTAGTCCTACTGTATTTCATGATTTTTAAATCCGTAGTTGAGGCACTTGATACACGTGGACTGTTTTTTTTTTTTTTTCCTTTTGATCCAACTGAATTATGGGTGCGATATGATCTATGATCTGATGTTCGCGTTTGCACGTACCAGAAGAACAGCCCTCTTCAACACATGTTATGCATGCTGTTGGGTTGGGATGGGGTTGGGTTGGGGGGAGGGGGAGAGGAAGCTTGCGTGGGAGCCTAACGGAGTCAGCAGCGTAGTGAATGCGGTGATGTAATCCCCATGCAGCCCAGACAGACGGTGCTGAGCGCGGCAGGAAGCATCGGTCAGGCCAGCGGGGACCTGCTCCGTCACATGGGGGAGGGCGAGACCGACGAGAGGTTCCAGGTTGTACACCCACACATACACACACACACTCACACACACACACACGCCCACACTGCCGTTGCTATGGTACCACTGCCAAACAGGAAGAGACACACACAACGTGGTTACAGGCCACTGTATTTAAAACACAACACACACAGTTAGGCGATTGTTATGGAACACGATTGTACTATAACACTATTGTCATCTATGCCAATGTGTTTGCTGTCTTTACTCCTTCTTTACTGCATCCACCAATTGTGTTAGATTAAAGTTTTTTTTCTCAAACTATTATCCCACCTTTTTAAATGTTTTAAACTTTTTACTACTGCAACAATGTTGTCGTTTCAGCAACAGCTGTATCAATAGGCATCATGTATCAATTCAACTGAAGAATACACAAAACATACTCAGAAATACTCACATACTCACATTCTCACATACTCACATACTCAGAAACAGAACATTCCTTGGTTCCCTGTGGGCCCCGGTGCACAGACAGCTGGGCCGTGTATGACTGAAGCATATCTCATGTGAACGTCTGGGGTGGTTTGGTTTATTTCTCCAGGACATCTTGATGAACCTGGCCAAGGCGGTGGCCAACGCGGCGGCCATGTTGGTGCTGAAGGCCAAGAATGTGGCGCAGGTGGCAGAGGACACCGTGCTGCAGAACCGGGTGATCGCGGCTGCCACGCGCTGCGCCCTGTCCACCTCACAGCTGGTGGCCTGTACCAAGGTACGGATCAGGAACGCCCCCTCTGCGGCTGAGGAGCAAGAGGGAGGATATGAATACAGTTATGAGTTGGACTGCTGCTGTGCATCAGCTGTGTTGAAAGAATGCTACAGCAACCCAGGTCTGCTAACACTGTGTTGGATCACTCATGAAGTTTGGGGTTTTTTCTACAAAGAAAACTGAAACATGTTGTTCTTTAAATATACCTTTTATAAATATAAATATGCCATAGTATGAGGTGTATTGTTGTTAGTATTTCAATTGTTCTACGAGGTATATTGTTATTAGTATTAATTCAGTGATTGTTACATATGAGTTACATTGTTGGGTGGCGCTCATGTTAGCTTAGGGCTAATTATATATTATATATATTTTTTATTTTTTCATTTTTGGACATCATTTACATTTAAACAAATAACGCCACTAACATAGATCAGTTTACATAAGACATGCATATAACACCCTTCATCGTCACAGGTTGTTATTGAGCATGACAACTTTATATTTAAGGAATTAACCCTGGAAAATAATGTGTGGTGGGGTGATGATGCGGGCGAGGTTGCTTACTACCTTCGAAGTGATCAGATATGAGATATTACATTTTTTAGCGACTTAAAGGCTAACTTCGGTATTTTTCAACCTGGACCCCATTTTCCCATAATTTGGGGTCTATCTATCTAATGCGGACAACAATTGTTGACATTGGTCCAGTATTGAGGGAGAACGCAGCCGCAAAACGTCTGCATTGTAACCCTTAGGGGCAATTGCGCCCGTCAATGTACGTCCTCTAAAAGTGCTTGTTTTTGCCACTGACAGGCTGATTGTTATAAGTGTTTGACAACATTATGAAAATGATCCCTACAGAGAAATACAACTTTTTTCTTTACCTTTCGCTTGATCCGGTCTGTTTGTTATTGTGCCTAACCAAGTCTCGCTCGATGCGAAGTCTTGCTCTGAAATCTCACGAGTTGAGTTGCTGCAGGAAGAGAACGGTGGAAACCCAAGTGAGAGTTGGAGAGAGGAGTCCCGGCATGAGTTTCTTGTGTTGAACTACAGAAAGCGTACCTTCTTATTATCTAAAAGATTTTCAAAGTCATGGCTGAATATTTAGCTGATTTCAGCAATGTGAGATTTTGCGGGAGTTCAGACCAAGACTTCTCCTCGAGTGAGACTTGGTTAGACACAATAACAAACAGATCCAAAAAATAACAACATCATTTCCATAATGTTGTCAAACACTTATAACAATCTGAAACAAGCACTTTTAGAGGACGTACATTGACGTGCGCAATTGCCCTAAAGGGTTACAACGCAGATGTTTCGCGGCTGCGTTCTTGCTCAATACTGGACCAATGTCAACAATTGTTTACCTTTAATCAGCTGAAATTAAAATATTCTTCCACGGCGCTTTGAACATAGTTTTTGCGTCGTCAAGCAACAGCTGGTCTATAGTTGTATCTGATCGTTGTTGTTAATGTTGGATTCGTAGCGCATTGAATTGGA
>OMKN01031484.1:1562-15060 GCA_900302345.1 Melanonus zugmayeri | reverse complement strand
GATGCACGCTGGAAACCTTGGACCCTGGTTCGTCATCCTCCTCCTCCAGGACCTTTATAATGAGACCTCCGTATTGATACTGTCAGCGACGCTTTGATATGCATTATCCCTGATTTTTATTTATTACATTCTCTTCTTTTCCCTTCTGTGTGCATTACCTGGCTGTCCGCAGGAAAGATAACAGGCGCGGGATGTTATCAGTAGAAATTGCTGTGTCATCTGCAAACGGTGGCGTTCTGGCAGACGATGCGAGGCATCTCTCTCCGACTCATACAGCACAATCAGCGGACCATCCATTCAGTCGATGGGGTGAATTCCATCCCAAGATCGATCGAAGATATTTCACCACCCTCTGAATAATCAGCATTTAAAGTATCTATATGATACTTGACACAAATCCTTGTCTCTAAACATCGGGGAGTAAATCGATAGTTCTCCACACTGAATGGGGGTTCGATTACCCCTGGGGCTGCTTACTGACTGTAGGGGTACTCAGAGAAAAATAATCCCAAAGCATTAGAAACACCTAATATATGAACAACTCTAAAATATGCCCCCACTATAACTACATGCACTAACATAGTACACATAGTTTCTAAGCCATTTTCAATACAACCAATTATTGGTTATTATTACATGAACACAGACAGTATTTGTAGGGGATTGATTGTTGTTTCTGTGGTCTAGATATTTCTCTGTGAACTAGGGTTGCCTTTCATCTGGAGAATGTATTTTGAAGGTGATCGGCAATACTTTGATTTCAGATAGTTTTATGCCCAAACTGATTTTGACTGATTCTGGTCTGGCATTGTGACATGAAACAGCGATTTCTCGGTTGAATAAGTGATTATCTAATGAGTGCCGCAGGGGGAATAACAATTAGCCAATCAGTGCCATGGGCAGGTACGTTGGTCTCTTGTGATTGGTTAAGGAATATCAAATCCTCGCCCCCCTCCCTCCGCAGAAATCGGTTAGAGTGGAGGCAATAATGTCAGACTAAAGATGGAAATGGAGTGTAACAAGTTGACAATTCTGACTGATATTAGGCTTATACTAGATTGTAGTCTCAACAAAAATGATTATATCCGCATTCTATGTTTTGTGTTTGTTTTTTGTTTTTTTTGTTTAATCAAATTTCCATTATGGTAAAAAGTTGGTAAGCATAATGTTTTGTTGTTTTTTTTACATAAAAGCCATTCGCAAGCAGTGTGCTGTTAGAGAGACATTAAACATGCACTGATTTAGAAAGAAAGAAAATATGCTCATTAACTTCTGAATGGTTAAACTTTTCATATACTTTCCAAATCCAACAAACTATCAAGTTTTTCGACCGATTCACATCTTTGTACTTTTAAATATATATATATATATATAAAAGAGTGCTGCGGCGTAATGAGCAACTCAAGCAGAAACAGTCGACAACAGCAACTCGAGCTTCGAATGTCTCAGCTAAGCTAGCTACCATGGCCGCCGTCTCGGCTGGCAGCGAACAATTACCCACCGACAGCAGGAGCAACGCTGACCCAGTCACCAAGAACGACCTTGAGGCTCTACTCAGTAAACAGCATGATAGCTTCAAAGCCGACATGGCTATCCTGATACAACAATCAACAGAATCAGTGAAGCTGTCGGTCGACTCACTGGGACAACAAATGTCATCATTTAACAACCGTTTCACCAGTTTTGGTGGGTGGAAACTTCATAAAACGTACCGAGATGGAAGCCGCTGTTAAGTCTCAACAGTCTCAAACCACGGTACTCCTGAAACGGGTGGATGACCTCGAAAACAGGTCCAGGTGTTATAATTTGAGGACAATTAACATACCCGAGAGATGCAAGGAGGATCAGGATCCAACAAAGTTTGTGTCCGACTTGCTAATGGGGGTGATGAGTTATCAGGATAGCCATGTCGGCTCACTCCGGAGATAGAGTGAGCCCACCGCTCCCTCGGTCCCAGACACTGAGGGCTTTTATCATCAAATTCCTCCGTTTCCAGGAGAAAGAGAAAGTTTTAAGATGGGCCAGGCAACACAAACTGGAATACCGTGGCTCCGAGTTGAGCGTATACCCGGACATCATTGCCGTTCTGGCCAAAAAACGAGATGCGTTCAATGCTGTTCAAAACTCTCTACCTGAAAGGATTCAAATTCCGCCTGCTGCATCCTGCCTGTCTCCAGGTCTCGTTCCGAAACTTCTACTTTGACTCTCCACAAAAAGCCCAGGACTTCTATGACCAGAGTGTCACTCCCACCGGCTAGTGGATGCTGAGATTGTTAAAGGGACAATGGCCTCAACTGGACTAAATGCACGTTAAAGCCAATGGACAGTTCTGGAAAGGGTGAGCCTGAAAGACAATGTTTGAATGCAGGTAAATAACCTGGTGTGGAACCAATGTGAGTTATGGATATATTTAACAGTTAGCAGTTGCATTGCCATTTTTTTTTCTTTGAAGTTACTATTGTAACATTTGTATTTGTCTGTTTTGGTATGGTTTAGGCATAGTTGTTATAGGCTACTTCTTTTGTAATCTAGGTGTTGTGGGTGAGCTGTTGCCCTCTGCTAACCCTAAGTTGCACTGTTTATTTTACATTACAGATATACTTGCAGATACAGGAGCCCTGTCTGCTCAGAAATGTTAGAACGGTTACAGGTTTATGTCATACGGTTTATGGGGTCCTGCTGCTAGTTCTAGTTCTTAGAACAAGCTTAGGAATGTTTAGGTGCGTTTATTTGTTCTATCTTATGAGAGTTTTTTGGGGGGGGAATTTGGGTGTTAGGTCCTACAGATTTGTTTTTGTCTTTGCTATTTTTGTTCTTTTCTTTTTCCCTCTCCTTCCTTCAACAAGGCACAATGTCACCTCTCCATATACTCTAATGTTTGATTATGGCTAATGTAACAAAAAATGGAGGAGCATGTCTGAAATTTGTCTCTTGGAATGTTAAAGGGATCAATGGCCCAGTCAAGAGAGGTAGAATATTTTCCCACTTAAAACATCTTAAAGACCCTGGACACCCAAATCCACAAAATCCTTCTAACCTTCTGGGAGCCTTGCTAGACGCCGCCGGGTGCAGCAGCCGTTGAACGACCTTGTGACGTCTCTGTCACGCTATCCGCATCTCCCACCATGTGTCGAGGTATCTCTGTCGGTGGCGGGCAGGCGCGACGGGTGCGGGCGAGCGAGTGACGGCGGGCGTGTCCCAGCGGGACACTTCTTCTCAAACCCCCAAGCTTTTATCCGAAGCAAACATCATGAGCCTTCCTCCCGGGGGAGCCACGCAACAATCAACTCTCGAATACGATCTCAGATCAGACAAAATGACCTGCTGAACTTAAGTGTCCGCGCCCGCCTGCCACCGACAGAGAGCCCTCAACACTCGACGGGGGACGTGGACAGCGTGACGGAGACATGAGGTCATCCACCAGCTGCCGTCCCCCGACGGTGCCTAGCGAGGCTCCCGGGGGGACGGAGGGTGCCCTGAGGCGGCCTCAGCTCGGTTCGTCCGGATAGCAAAGCATTTTGTAACTCACCATTCAGTGACCAATTCAAATTTATTGTTTTGAGGCATGGCGTGTGATTCTGATGAATCACACGGCTCAAACATATAGGGCTGGACTACACCGACTGCAGTGTGCGCCATGTCATGGAAATGAGAGATCGTTTGATATGAGTGGAGCCAGGGAGAAGTCAATCAAAACGGGATCTGACACGCCCACATGTTCTTGGAAAAGTCTCAACAGCAACATTAATCTAGGTTTTCTAATAGTTATGCACTTTTTTTTCACTCCGATTTTTGTGGATGCTTAATGAGACACCCAACTATGATATCATATATGCATTTTTATTATTTCAAGCCAGGTGTCCAGGGTCTTTAAAATTGAAATTGCCTTCTTACAAGAGACTCATCTGACCACCAAGGATCATCATACGTTAAAGGCCTCATGGGTTGGCCAAACCTTTCACACCAATTTTAGTAGTAAAGCAAGGGGTACAGCTATTTTAATACATACAAAAATGCAAGTTTTGCTAATGACCCTCAAGGCCGTTTTGTAATGGTTTCCGGTTCCCTTAATAAAGTCGGTGTTGGTCTTGTTAATCTCTATGCACCCAATTGGGATGATGAAGCATTCATTAGAAAGGTAATCTCATTTTTACTTGATCTAAACTCCCACCACTTAATTTGGGTGGTGATCTTAACTTGTCCAAAACAGGATACCCCTCCTAAAATGGCCGGAGCAATTTCATAATTTATGAAAGTATGGACCCATGGCGCTTTCTTTATCCTAATAAAAAAGTTTTCTTTTTACTCTCAGGTCCATAAAACATTTTCAAGAATCGATTACTTTTTTATTTATAATTTCTCTCTGCTGCCAATAGCACAGAATACTTAACTATAGTGATATCTGATCATGCTCCATTGCTTCTTGACCTCATTCATACTAAACCCCCCCCCCTTGGAGTTTGAATTGCACACTGTTAAGTAACGATAGATTCTGTGAAACAATTTCCAATGTGATTGATGAATTCCTTATAACTAATAACTCTGACTTCATATCCCCATCTCTACTTTGGGAGACATTAAAGGTGGCAGTCCGAGGAGATATTATATCTTATTCTGCAAGGCAAAACAAATTTGTATAGGCAGGAACAGTTTGTATAATAAGTATAACAGAATTGGACAGCAAGTTATCAGTGTCTCCATCCCCTGAATTAAGATTAGTTAACTTAAGATTAATTACAGTTTACTCTCAATGCAAGAGACTGAAAAGTTACTTAAGATTGCACAGACTTCTTTATGAGCATGGTGAGAAGGCAGGACGTCTTTTGTCACACCAAGTTAAGAGCCAATCAGCATCCCAGGAAATTAAACAGATTAGGACCTGCTCAGGTTAACTCTCAGTAATCCCATTGGTTATAAATGAAACCTTTAAACATTCTACTCTGAGTTATATACCTCACAATCCCTTGCTGATGATACACACATGATAAGGTTTCTTGACAACCTGGAATTTCCATCCATAACTCCTACTCATGTGAATGAGATGGAACGACCTCTAAAACTTAGTGAAATTGAGGCCTGGTTAAACTAATAGAAAGTGGCAAGGCCCCCGGTCCAGATGGCTATCCAATAGAGTTCTCAGAACACACGCTTTCTTTATACGCGGACGATTTATTGTTTATTTCTGACCCAATATCACCCCCCAGACAATCAAACTGCTAAATAGATTTGGAACTTTTTCAGGTTACATTTTTCACTTTTTTGTGAATGCTTTCATGTAAACAATCTTGCCCTTCAGATCCCTGATAGGTGCTTTCCCTTTAAGATGTCTAGAAGCAACCAAGTATTTAGGTGTGAATATCTGTCGGCAATTATCTTTTGTTGACAGATCTTTACAAACACAATTTCCCACCCTTAATTGACAAGCTTAAATTGGAACTATTTAAAACTATTGCTGGGAGGGTAAATTGCATTAAAATGAATGTGCTTCCACACTTTTTGTATCTTTTCCAATGTCTGCCAATCTTTTTACCCAAATCCTTTTTTTGTACAATAAACACACTAATTTCCTTCCTTTCTTTTCTATGGGGGGGCAGGACCCCCAGGATCAGGATAGAGTTTTTAGAAAGGCATAGATCTGTAGGTGGATTGGTGCTTCCTAACCTAAGAAACTATTATTGGGCAGCCACTATACACAAAATGACTCTCTGGATCCAGGAACCGACATTAAGTTGGTGTGAATTTTAATTTGATCTTCACTTCACTTTTGGCTTTGCTTTCATCTAAACTGCGCATTCGGCCAACTCAATTTTCATGTAACCTAATTGTTGTTTACACTTCTTACTCCTAAGAATCTGGTCGCAATTTAGACTTGCTTTTGGACTCCAGGGATTGTCTAACCACAGTCCCATTTGCAATAACCATCTCTTTCTCCCTCCTGGCACTGATATGGCCCTTTCTCTATGGCAGAGGTCAGGCCTTGTCAGAGACCTTTACTTCTGTCTTCTGTAGCTTCAGTGAACCGTGTGGAAAATGTAACCTCCCAAAATCTCATCTATTTCGATACTTCCAGGTCCGTAACTTTGTTAAACTAAATATTGCTTCCTTCCCCAAGATAGGTGACATGTCTATCTTGGGTGGGTGGGTTATGTCCACGTAGGTTAACAAATAAAAACAAAACACAATTTATTTATTTACACGTTATAAAATTGGCAAAATCGTACTGTATGTAGATTTTGAGGTGCCAGAGCACAGGAGGCTCAAAATCAGAGGTTCCGGAGCTCCTGCACAAATTAAGCACTGGTGTTGACACCATGTGCTGAAATGGCCATTTTTGTAACAGTATTACCAGGACATCAAATAATCAGGAGGAAAACTAAGCAGAAGTCACCTCTCGCCCCCAAAGCAGCTCTATGGTTCAAAGACCCCATGATGTTCTTAAACCTGGAGAAAATTAAGTACAACTTGAGGGCGTCTTCTGGAAAATGTGAGTCTATTTGGGGCCCTATGATTGATTACATAGCACTCACCATTGATGCACACATGTCAATTATTTTCAAATAATCTACAGTGTTGTAGTTTTGCATGTTCTTTTATTTTATCATTGACCTAACCACTGAGTTAAAGGAAAACTTCAGGATTTTTCAACCTGTCTTCCATTGGTCCAGTATTAAGCAAGAACGCAGCCGTGAAACGTCTGCATTGTAACCGGTTGGGCAATTGCGCCCGTCAATGTACGTCCTCTAAAATTGCTCATTTTTGCCAATGAAAGGCTCAGATTGTATAAGTGTTCCGCATTAGTCAGTTAGACCCCAAATTATGGGAAAATTTGGGGCCCAGGTTGAAAAATCCAGAAGTATTCCTTCATGGAGGAAAGGATGGTTATTTATTTTAATTAAAACATTTTAGGCGGCCAAGCACAGAGTGTGAGGCACCCTATTGTAATTGTGTTTTTATTATTATTATTGCACCAGAATTGCCTACACAGCCAAAACCACCCAGTCGCTTTTTATGATACTTTTCCTGACCAGTTTAACCGACAGTCTTGAGACTTTGCACACATGTGTGTCACCTCACTGACTATTACTTCAGTTTGATAGATTTTCCGCCATTTTGAATTGTGGGATCCTAGGTTTTTTGACTTAGGTGAAAATCCTTTGGTATACGCCATCTATGGACCAATTCCTACCAACGTACCAGAGGAGAAGTTTGCAACATAAAGCCAGCAGGAGCCAATGAATATGGAAAAGGGTGTCTTAAAAACACGTATAGGTATATCAAGATGGACTCCTATGATTTTGTGTCCAATATAGTATAGTATAGTTGTTCAGGACACAATTCTGCTGAGGCTATTCTCTCATTATCATTATCAATCGTATGAAATCAAAGAAGGTCTTAATGGTCTGTATTAGACTTGGCCCCCGATAAACACTGCTTGCAGCTTTAATTTTTCTTGTATTCGTAGAATTATATGTGGGACCAGGGGTGGGGAAAGGGGGGGTGGAAAATGAGTCCTTAATGTTTGTTTTATTTCAGTGTAATTGTCAAACGAATAAATATATTTACGAGAAAAATAAATTATGCTCATTAGAACAATTTCAAGTTTGTTTGGCAACTGCTTTTTTTATCCAGAGGGAAAATGTACCACAGCATGTCTTGGGTCTCAGAGGATGTTTGGACCAATCCTTCGGTCCTCGGGTGTAGAAAAACACAATCTGCATAATTGGCAGAAGACACATACATGTGGTCCGGTTCTTTCAGGTAATGACTGTTGAAGAAAGCAAAATTAAATGCAGACAATCTGTTCCAGTGTTGGGGAAGCAGGTTGTGTTGAAGGGATCCACTCTACTGGGGAGTTTTAGCCTAATTGTGCCTCTGTGTGACACTGCTTCCATTAAAGTATCTGCTAGAAGACATGTATTATAATTGCCACTTACAGTGAATTTTAGATAGATGTCATTAAGGAGCAGGTAGGGGTTAGGGCATCTTGCTCTAGGATGCCTACAGGTAGACTGTGGACACTGGGGTTCAAACCCAGAACCTTTCAGCTGGAAGTCAAACACTCTAACCACTACACTATCCTGTAGACTAGTAGTCCTAGTAGTAGTAGTTAGTGATAGAACGGTATATCACGATTGTATAAAATGATGACGATGTCAATATCAGTTTTGAAACCTGGATTCATGCCAACTCTCCATGGAGAAACTGCTGAGCTGTAAGTATTTTAAAAAATAAATTGTGTGTGTTTCGTTAGCACTAGCTACCGCCAACGTTACCTGCTAAATCTTCTAAGCTGCATTGTTTGCATTTAGATACGAGCTGTTTTAGATACGAGCTGTTTTAGATACAAGCTGTTTTAGATATGATTGTCAGCTGGGGGCGAGACGACGAACCATTTCTCCCCAAAGGGTCTCGCTCTCCCTCCGCTGCCATTGTGTCTCCCTCTCTTTCCACTCTCCTTATCCCTCGGTCCTATCAGACCGCCATTGTTGGGAGAATGTGTATATATATTAATATTTGAATACTGATTTTGTCGTTCATTACCATAGCTTCGAACGAAGCTTTGAAGCTACAAAGCGTACAGCCCCGGTATTTTCTTTGCCAGTCATTCTTTGCAAAACAATAGACACACTGTGGCCCCAAACCCCTGCTGTGTTTTTACCTTTGTAAAGGTAATTTATTTGCAAGTCATACTTTGTAAGACAAAAAACAGAATCAATGTCGTCAGTCAACCTGCTCTGAGTGGGTGAAAACAGTCTAGTATCAGTCTAGAATCTAGTGAAAACAGACCCAACTTGCAGTAAGTTGGAAAATATTTGTATTACAAGTATAATAACATAACAAATTTACATTATTACAGCCATAAATTAACTATGTACAAATAATGTGGATTCTGACCAGACATGTAAATAATATATTTGAATAGTATTTGAGTTATATTTTACAGTTTATGTGGATGACCTGATGAGGCTGGTGTTATGAGGAGGTGTTTGATGACCCAGAGGAGATGACAGAAATCCACATCTCTGCATCACTTTCTTCCCAGTATGAGGGACCATCCAAGGAGGAAGTGGTGGCCCGCCATGTCTCCCGCTTTACTAGGGGTGGGTGGAAGCCCACATACTGACCAGCCTGATCTGGAAACTCCTGGCGTATCTGGAGCACAACACGGACACTCCTTCCCAGAAAGCCCCAACACCAGCTGACAAAGAACAGGATCAGACACCTCATTTTGTTGTCTATACTGTATTTGTGTATATGTACATCTACAGAATCACTTTATTTTCTTTATAAATACATCTTTTTGGGCTGAAAAAAATCTAATTTCTTCATAACTTCTGTCACTTTGGGGTTTATATTGCATTTTACACAGTTGTATCTCATTATATGTGGTAAAAACGTACTCTTCAAAAGTTCTACCCCTCAATGGTCCATAGTCCTGCCTGTAAATATTGTTTATGTTCTGCAGGACATTTAGACAGTTTCCTTCCAGGCCTGGATGGTGTATCATACATGGTGGAGGTTGTGGTAGCTCATTCATTCGTCTCATTACCTAATAAGAGAAAAAAAACAGAATTACAATTAATACTGTTTCATAATAAAGCAAATAATTATTCTGGAGACATCACTGCATAGTACAATTGTAATGAACATGTGTTGTTCAACCTGTTATTACAAATGAAACATTCTTATCGCTGCAAATATTATTATAGGCTAACCTGTTGCATAACTCTTTACTCAAACCACAGCAGTGGAAAGTAACTGATTTGGAACCAAATTGTCTCGGTTTTCACCACATGATGCGATGCGAGCGATGATAACTACAGATGTGGACACGAACACCCCAACCCCCCACCATGCATCAGCGAATACAGAGACTGTAAGCGGTAGAGACTGTAAGCGGTAGAGACTGTAAGAAGTAGAGACTGTAAGAAGTAGAGACTGTAAGAAGTAGAGACTGTAAGTGGTAGAGACTGTAAGCGGTAGAGACTGTAAGAAGTAGAGACTGTAAGAAGTAGAGACTGTAAGCGGTAGAGACTGTACTACAAGCAGCCACGAGCAGACATGGAGGAAAAAGATTAATAGAAGACTCTACCCCCCCTGGCCCCGTCAATACCGTAAATCCTCTAATAGTGGCCGGGGCCTTTATGTACTGAGCCTCAGAGAGCATCAGGCCTTTGTTGGAGGCAGGCTTATATTAGAGGCAGGCCTTTATTTCTTAAAATTACGAAACTAGTTTCTCAGTAAGGAGATCTGGGTCTTTCTGTGCCATGGGGGCGTGACACCGAAGTGAAAGGTTGTTGCGTTTCCGAAGTTTTTCGAGCCAGTCCCTGCTAGCCACAAACTCCTTGCCAACTCCATCACCCACTGAAGACTAGATCTCCTTTGCTTTGTTTTGTATTATTTTCCTCGAGACTCGGTTGTGTTTGTCCCGCATTGAGTAGATCCAGTCTGAAAGTTTACCTTCTAGCTCCAAGCTAACTTTCTTTCGCCCACCACCAGCTAACCGTGCTCTTCCCTTGTCAGCTAAACGCAATTAATTCTTCTGCTTTCTCCAGTATCTGATTCTCTTCGGGTCAAAGTGCCTTGTAGCTTGCTCTCCCGAAGTTTCCGCCGCATACTGTAAAGCTCTCTCTTTAAACTTCACGTCAAACTTTCGTCTGGTCGGTGCCATGTTTGTTTTCTCTTCTCTGGTCTACTGTACTAACCATAACTAACTTCGTTTCAGTGAAGCCAGGAGAGACAGTTACGATGGTTTGATCACCCAGACCAGTATATCCTTTAACAGTGAATCCATGTACCTTCAGATCAATCGTTATTTCAACCTAACCTTTCTTTTGCTTCATACTTGTTTCAATGAATTATGTTGCTGGAAGTGGAGATTTGTAAGTGCGTAATTGGCTATTAACAGCGAACACAAACTCGGCCAGCACTAGTAAAAAAGTGTCTGTAAAGGTTTCAAATCAACACTGTGTAGACTGGCCACTGTAGAAATACACTTTCAAAATCCTCTCCTGAAAGCTTCATCTACTTGCGCAAAACAGGAAACAAGGCCCGTCCTTCCTCCGCCCCTTCAGTGTTTGGTTTCCGGCCCAGGCTCTTTGCCGTTCCCCCCCGGAAGTTCTGATGTAACATAGTAGGACTGCTGGATCCCAGATTAGTCTAATGATTACAACAGCCTAACCTATAATGAATTGAAAAAACATAGATAAAAGATTTTCCTGCTTTTTTTTGCTCACCCGATCACATCCCTGATAAATGTTCCTTGAGCAGGTCTTATGTATGATCTGGCGTCAGAGTGCTGGTTTGGCGGTGGGGTGTATGTATATTATATGTGTATATTGTATGCACTGCCCCCTCATACATCTCAGACCTTTTGACTTCATACTCAGCCCCCAGGTCCCTTAGATCATCTGACATGGCCCTCCTGACTGTCCCTCGCACCAAATTAAAGACTCGAGGTGACCGCTTGTTTGCAGCAGTGGCCCCCAGGCTATGGAATGATCTTCCCTTAAATGTAAGAACTGCTCCCTCTACCTTAACCCTATCCTACCCCTAACCTACCCCTATCCTACCCCTAACCTACCCCTACCCTAACCCTATCATACCCCTACCCTAACCCTATCCTACCCTAACCCTAACCCTAACCCTAACCCTATGGAATGATCTTCCCTTAAATGTAAGAACTGCTCCCTCTGTGGAAGCTTTTAAGTCCCGCCTCAAAACCCACCTCTACTCCATTGCATTTGGCTAGTTTATTGCTCTCTCTCCTTCCCTCCTTCCCTTACTTCCTGTATCAGACTAGTGCTTTTCGGTCCCCCATGTGTTTACTGTTGTGTGTACTGTATGCTGTCCCATGTGTTTACTGTTGTGTGTACTGTACGATGTCCCATGTGTTACTGTTGTGTGTACTGTATGTTATACGGTTCTTATCTTTCGATGCACTGTAAAGCACTTTGGTCAGCTCCTTGATTTTTTAAACATGCTATATAAATAAAATACTTACTTACCTATGTGTGTTCATGTATATTGTATATGTGCCACTAGCAACTTTGCTGGCCATGCCTATGTCTATAGATTGGCCACTGGTGCTCTTGGGGTGTCTTGGCGCTGTCCAGGTCTGGGACGGGCTGCAAGGAGAAGACAGAACACAATTCTATAGAGTTTGATATGCTGTTAAAGTCAGACTAGCCACAGTGATGGTAACATCACTTTGGTACAACCCTTACATGTATGTGAGGCCTTGGATGGACCATTAAATGGAACATTTCTAACAGAAAGTATTTAGCTCTTAACGACACCTACATTGACTAAAGCATATACATACCAGTGTTATCCAGTGAATACCAGTGTCTCACATCAATATCCATGTGTCTATCAATATCCATGTTAGTTAGCAGATTTCCATCGCTGTGTCTGTGACTGACTGATTCTCTTGGTGTCAAAGTGTGTCACTAAGCAACCTCTAGAACCTGTTAGAGTTGCACTTGTCACACATCACAAAACACTGGTTGTTCAGGGATGGAGTGTTAGGAAATGTACATCCTCTAAAAAGTATCTGACAACATTATGGAAAGGATCCCTACATAGAAATAACACTTTTTTCTTTACCTTTCGATTGATCCAGTCTGTTTTATATTGTGTCTAACCAAGTATCGCTCAAGGAGAAATCTCGCTCTGAATCTTGCGGGAGTTGAGTTGTTGTAGGAAGAGAATGGTGGAAACGTGATTGAGAGTTGGAGAGAGGAGTGCTGGCAAGAGTTTGTTGTGTTGCACTACAGAAAGCGTGTTATCTAAAAGATTTTCAAAGTCATGGCTGAATATATTTAGCTGATTTTGACAATGTGGATGAGGCTCGCAAGATTTCAGAGCGAGACTTCTCTTTGAGCGAGACTTGGTTAGACACAATAATAAACAGATTGGATCAAAAAATGTGTATTTCTCTGTAGAGATCCTTTCTAAGTCAGGCACTTATAATAACAGGGCGCTATTCGCAGACATTTTGGCTGTGGCTGAAGCGCTCTCGCTCAATACTGGACCAATTTCAAAAATCGTTGTCCACATTAGTCACTTAGACCCAAAATGAAGAGAAAATCCCCAAGTTATTCTTTAACATAAAACAAACTAAAATAGTGTTGTCCTACACTGCGATCTATTTCCCAATCAATGTTTTTCTATTGTCCTGGGATCTAGCAAGTCCCATGAGAAAAAACACTGTCAGAGCTGAACACTGAGGTCACGGAGGTGTGTGTGTATGCATCTGCATGTATTTTATGTGGCTCAAATTATATTTTGAGACAAACTAATGAGCCCACGGCTGCCCTCTAGTACACACGCATGTGTGCACACACACACATGCACGCACACACACACACACAGTTCATAGGTCATAAAGTGTTGCTGTTCTCCTGGAGTTGTCAACAATCCTGAAAATATTAAAGAACCCCCACCATCATGTTCCTACAGATACACACACACACACACACACAGATGCGATGGT
>OMKN01031436.1:16134-34362 GCA_900302345.1 Melanonus zugmayeri | reverse complement strand
CCGCCAATCCCGGGCATTCACCGCCCCGCCCCCTTTGTTTGCAAGCCAACGCCAAGCCACGCCCCCTTCACTCCACATATCCCCACCGCCCGCCTTAGGCTGGGGAGCCGTCCGGATGACAACCAACTCCCCCCCCCCTTCCCTCTTGCTCTGGCAAGCGAGAGAGGAAGTCAGCCACCGCCATTTGTGCCCCTGGCCTATGGATCACCTCAAACTTAAACGGCTGTAGAGCGAGATACCAACGGGTGATCCGTGCATTGTGTCCTTCATGTGGTGGAGCCACTGAAGTGGAGCATGGTTCGAACAGAAGGTGAATGAGTGCTACAAGAGGTAGTAATGTAGGGCGTTGACCGCTTGATTGTCAAACACTCCTTCTCCATGGTGCTGTACCTCCCCTCCCGCTCTGATAGTTGAGGTACAGCACCGGCCGGTCCACGCCCTCCACCTCCTGGGACAAAATGGCCCCCAGCCCTCTGTTCGATGTGTCGTGTATAAGAAGAAGTTAGGCGTGTATAAGAGAGGCTCCCCACAGAGAGCCTTTTTAACCCTCTCAAATGCCATGTCAAATGACACTGCTGGGTCCACTGGACTGGATCTGAAGCACCCTTTCGAGTGAGGTCGGTCATGGGATTGGTAAGCTTGGAAAAAACAGGGATGAACCGCTGGTAGTAGCCTGCCAGTCCCAGGAATGCCCTCATCTGCTTTTTGGTCTCAGGCCGTGGACAGGCTGCGATCGCCTCCATCTTATCTACCTGTGGGCGCCCCTGCCTGCTGCCTAAGTGGTACCCCAAATACCGCACCTCCCTCCGTCCAATTACACACCTCTTTGGGTTGGCCGTGAGCCCCGCCTGCCTCAGTGACTAGAGCACCACCACCACCCGCTGCATATGCTGCTGCCAGGTGTCACTATGAATAATGACATCGTTCAGGCACCCGGTATATGAGGTGCTGGAAAGTGGCTGGGGCTCTGAACAACCCAAACGGAAGTGTATTGAACTAGTACAAACTGTATGGAGTGGAGAAGGCCTTAGACTCAAGTATCTCATCTGCCAGTAGCCCTTGGTTAAATCCAGTGGCGAAAAAAACCCCAGCCATGCCTAACCGATCTAGGAGTTCGGCGACGCAAGGCATTGGATAGGCATCAAACGCAGAGGAGAATAGACCCATGGGACAAACATCAAACAAGCATGATGGGGCTAGACCAGCCACTGTGCGACTCTTTACCCCCATTACCCCCATTTCCAGCATGGTGTTTAATACATCCTGCACAATTTTCCATTTATGCTCGGGTAGTCTATACGGCCGTGACCTAACAGTCACGACTGGGGATGTCTCAATACAGTGATCAATGAGTGCTGTGCAGCCCGGCAGCGGAGAGACATCAGCAAAACACTGCTGCAACTCGGCGACCTCGGCTGCCTGATGAGGAGAAAGATGTCTATCACAGGGGACCCGGGTGATTTTGGGACCACCCTCCTGAATTACTGACGTCTCCAGCGCAACTGGGCGCACCTCATTCCACCCCACCCCCCTGTCAGAACACTCAACCTCATAGGGCCCTTTCCACTTAGTGAGTAACTTTGAGCTGCATGTGGGAAGCAATACAAGAACTTTATCTCCCGGTGCAAATTGTCTCAGCTCTGTTGTACAGCCGCTGCTGACATTCCGGGGCCTGGAGCAAGTTCTCACGTGAAATTTGCCCCAGTGCATGGAGTTTTGCTCGCAGGTCCATGATTGAATATTCAATATTCAATATTCCATATTGAATCTCATTTTTGCTGATGCTTGGACCTTCCTCCCAGTTTTCCTTAATAAAGTCCAAGACACCCCTAGGTTGCCTACCGAACAACAACTCAAAGGGGGAAAACCCTGTGGAGGCCTGAGGAACCTTTTAAATGTATCCCAATTATCACTATCTTCATGCATGAACTTACGCAGCATGGACTTTAACATATTGTTAAACCGCTCCACCAGGCAGTCTGTCTGGGGATGGTATACGCTGGTACAAATTGATTTAACCCCAAGTAACCCATAAAGTTTGTGGAGTGTATGTGACATAATTGAAGTGCCCTGGTCAGTCAGGATCTCCTTCGGGATCCCAACTTGGGAGATTCATTTAAACAGTGCCTGCGCTATGCTCTTCGCCTCTCTCTGCCTCGGGATAGCGGGTTGCGTAATCAACAATGAATAATACAAATCGGTATCCCCATGCACTGTGGTCTAATGGCACGACCAGATCCATACCAATCCTTTCGAAGGGGGTCTCGAATAATGGGAATGGATGCAACGGCACTTTTGGGGTGGCTGGCGACACACACCACCAACCTACGCCTGTGTAAATGCCCGGCCAATAGAAAAGAGTAACTGACTCACCTGACTGTGTGTCACGACTTATCCTATATAACCTGTCACTGATGATAA
Organism: Melanonus zugmayeri; assembly: GCA_900302345.1. Classification (NCBI taxonomy): domain Eukaryota; kingdom Metazoa; phylum Chordata; class Actinopteri; order Gadiformes; family Melanonidae; genus Melanonus; species Melanonus zugmayeri. The sequence continues at coordinate 31,941 of OMKN01031436.1, read as the reverse complement.
CAAAGTGTGTAAGAATGTGACAACTGCGTCAGGGCGTACCCACTGGCCATCAATCCTAATCACTGGGTCTAGGGCTGAGTGTAGAGTCTCGTCCTGAGATTGCTCAAGGGGGAAATTTCCCACTGGGGGAAACTGCGGGGCCGGGGGAGCCTCCTCCACCGGCTCCTCCGCCTCAACTGAGGCAGAGACTGGGCCCTGTGGAACCCGGGAATAACCCAGGGGGTTAGTGTAGGGCCGGGGAGTAGAGTTTGTGTGTGGTGCATGTGAGGGGGTGTACATGCAATTATGGGGTGTGAGCCTGTTCTGGTTGGCGGTCAGCCGCCGGGGAGCCGGTACCGGCCGGAAATGCGGGCTGGGTCTATCCTCCCTCTCCCTCCTGGCCGTCGGTGCCGCCTCAGCACCGCTTCTGCACCTCGGACCCGAACTCCAGGTTCGCTGGCAGCACAAAACGGCGGAGGAGGTCATGTAGCACAGAACGGTGGAGGAGGTCGTGTAGCACAGCCCTCTCCTCCGCCTGGTGTGCCGCCAGATCCATCATGTGCTGATGTTGCTGCGACTGGGATTGGATCTGGCGGTCCTGAGTCTCATGCAGAGGGCCTTTTGTGCCAAGGGAGACTCTCCCCCGCCGTCCATCGTAGCTCCTCAGTACGTCCCTGTTCAGGTGCCACTTTTATCCACTTTAGTCTCTGTGCTACGTGAGGGTTCAACGTAGGAGGCAGACACAGGGTTTTGACGGGGAGACGTTTTTATTGTCCACAAACAGCCGGTACCATATGCCGAAGCGATTTATCTCTCTTTTCTTGTCTGCACAACGCATACATATACACTGACGGGTACAATACAAATGCCGTGCTGTGATGTGTCGTCTGTCATGCATCACTGGCCGGGACCCAGTCTCACTGTGGGGGAGAGCAAAAACAGATGTGTTTAAATAGACAACTCTCATCATGCCCACCACCCACAGCTGCGTCAATCCTGGGCATTCACCGCCCCGCCCCCTTTGTTTGCAAGCAGACGCCAAGCCATGCCCCCTTCACTCCACATATACTGTATCCTCTTTATCTTATCTGTAATGCTTAGCAATTAGCACTGGTTGTGTCAAATGTTGCCGACAGCAGAGTTGGGGATTTGGGGGGGGTTCGATTAGAGAGAGAGAGCCGGTAAAACTACGCGTGGTGCAGTCAGCATCTCCTACTTTGATTTGATGTAGAGTGTCTTTATTGTGTGTGCACATATTTGCAGGAATGATTGAAGCCAAAAGTGTGTGGAAGTTAGGTAGGTATCTTTCTCTGTAACTTTTGCAAAGGGATAGGCAGAAATGTCAGGAAGGGAACAGTTGTGAATAATGGGTCTGGAAGTTGTCGGGCTGTTTAACAGCATTCAGACCAATACTAGGCAAAATGCATTTAAAATGAATGCTATATGACTAATGAATATGTATAAAGCCACCATGTGCGATGGGCCTGCTTGGCTTCAGAGGAAGGTTGATTACAAATCTCCCACCTTGAATGATCTTCACTTTACATCTCTCTTTTCTGCATCTCCTATTACTGCACGTTTGCATCTCACCAGTAGCATTCATCCTCCTCTGCCTATTTCCCCTGTTGTGCATCTCCTGCTCCTCTCCTCATCCTCACATGCACTACAACTGGACCCAAACAGCCGGGTCAAACCCCCTGTCTTATATCAATGGAGTTGCTACCATTCAATGGTATCTGATCATCTCCTCCTGCTTAGTGGAAAATGGCCCTCTTCATTATTTATTAGCAGTATGAGCAATTAGCTGTGACCTTATTAGGCATTCAGTTCATTTGTTCTTTCAGATGTTCTCACTGATAGGTGGCCGCAGCTAATCTAACATCCCCTCCATAATTCATCACATCCATTGTATAATTCACAACTTTCTCGAAACTTATTCAACATTCAATTTCAACAGGGGGAAATGAATCGCACGACTCCAAATATATTATTCCTCCCGAATGTTATTCCACGGACGGCCGTACAGTTTAGACGGAGAAGTCATTCGACGAGGGAGGTCCATTTATATCATTAAAATGGACACAAATTTCCATTGAGGCATGGACATACGGACCAAAATAGACTTAAACATCTATCACGGGGTGCATGCTATTGGCATAATAGCTCACAGTAATATATGAATGGAGCATCCCGAGGTATACTCAAACAAAGCTGAATCCATATATAATGAAATTCACTCAGTGTGCTGGGTCAGCTTGGTCTTCTTCTAGCTGTAAAAGCAGTTATTGTCCCAAACCCAAAAAGAGAAAGCTAGACATATTTGGGGTCCTCGCTGAATCCATAAAACCAGACAGGCATCAAATCTAATCCACCATTGCTGAACATAAGCGAGATGTGAGAGGTCCTGATTCCACAGTGATTATGGGAAGGAAATAAATGATATGTTTCATTAATTGTGACTTCGGATGAATTTAAAAAATGTATCTGTAACTCATCTGCTCTTCATGAGACCTGTTGGATGGGGTTAGCCCTGGGGTATATTTCTTCTCCCAATCTTCACCCTATCTTCACCCTATCAAATCTGTAAAAAAAACAACAAAAAACAAATTCAAAAAGTGCATTGCCACAAAAAACTAAATACAGAATACAGAAAGTAGTTTTTTTCAACATCTTTTCAGAAACTGTCACATTCTTTTCTCAGAACAAACTATCAACATTGTTGTCAACAACTCAAAAGCTCTCTCATCACCGTATCTGAATCAGATGCATTATGGAGCTGCCTCCCCCCACCACCACCATCACCACCATCACCACCACCACTTCCTCCGTCAAGCCGGGTCTAGCCAAAAACAAGATGGTGTGATATGGAGTTATTGATCACCTGTCAGATGAAGGCCTCTTGCTTCCCTACCCATCCTCCATTCATTATGCCGCTGATTAAGATGTGCCACGGGGGTCTCCGCTGTCAGACGTCAGGTTGGGGGAAACGGATCGCGGTAATGACACATTGACTGCTGATACATCTCTGTCTCGCTCTCTTGTCACTGTCTTTCTCTCTCTCGCTACCTCGGAAAAAACAAACTAACCAAAAAAACTCCCCTGAATCAATACTATGCAGGCAGAAGATTTATTTCTGGCACATGTATTTTTAAAACCAAACACTGGCAGCACATGAACCAGATGTGTCTTGACCTGCCAGAGACACCTATTGTTAGTCTCTGTGTGTGTGTGTGTGTGTGTGTGTGCGTGTGTGTGTGCATGCCTCTGCAGGAATGTGTGTGTCTGTGCCTTTGTGTACACAACTCTCTGCGTGTGTATTGCCATGCAGTGTTATCTCTGACGCCTCAATCGCAAATCGCACCTGATCTGTTTTTTTTTACTCTTTCGGGAGAATAAAGGAGACAACACAAACAAACCTGACAACACCACCCTATTTCTCTGCTTGTCCTCTTCTGGGATGTTCTCGCTTTGGAGCCGGCAACCTAGAGTAGTAACGGAAACACCCGGCCCTGTTTTCATCAAGATTACTTGAACCCGGCCCTGCCAGAGTGTCCACAGGCACTCTGACTTCAGTGGGTAAAAAAGAGAAATGATCAAAGTCAGTATAGAGAGCATGATTAGCGTCTCATTCCTGGTGATTTGAGCATTCGGCTTTGATTAATAATCAGCTGATTTGCCCTTTATCAGCGAACACACATGCCCTCTCTGCTCCGCATCAAAGGCATGCTTGTATTCTTTAAATAAGGCGGATGGTATTCGTTTATGGCATTGCGGCGCTCATTTGTAGCGCAATCATGTACAGGGAAGAACACACACACACACACACAATCACATACATGCACGCATGCAAAGACATACACACACACACACACACACACATCTCTCTTTCTCTCTCTGTCTCTCTCTCTCACACACACACATACTGCTTTGAAGCGAGGAGAAATGTTCACTGAGAACGAACGCACGAACGAACCTTGAAACCTTGAGGCCGTCTTCCTTTTGAAGAACCTAGCGGTTCCTCCTATGAATGACGTAGACACCCAGCCTGATTCTGATGCACACGTTTTTGTTCTGCTCTTTTCCTCCCGTCACTGCCTATGCAAACCAAACGTGTACCACGCTTCAATGACGGCCATTGTTAGAGACAGCCGACAGACAACGCAGCGAGTACGGGTGGGATCTGCCAAGAAAGGCTGGCCGCTGGAGACCCTCACTGGAACACTGCCTGGAATATGTGGAATTAATTAGGATCTCATATATGCTCTGAATTCCCATTTCGCGGAAAATCAATAACACACAAGCACACACCCGACGAGCTGTCATAGTGTGTTTACTTAACCTCGCGCGGTGTGTGTCAAAGCAGACAGAGAGAGATGGAGATGGAGAGAGATAGAGTTAGATGGAGAGAGAGAGAGAGAGAGAGAGAGAGAGAGAGAGAGAATAAGAAGAACAGGAGAGATGAGGAGGTGTTGATGACAGAGCAAAGTAGTGGCTGTCCAAGCGAATAGTTCACAGCTGGAGATGGTGACAGCCTGCTTCTCCCTGTTTTACATCCACCCATCAATTAACCACACAACCACACGCTTACACAGTCTGAGTCAGACATTTGGTTTGGTTTGGTTTAGTCAATGGGCACAGGAGCACTGAGGACTCAGTCCTAATTGGTTGCTTTGAGGATATGTCTTTTATTTCATGGTCAATTTAGTTTCTTAATTTTATCAATGGAAATAATATTTTTACCGATGCAAAGCAAATGCTTTTAGACAAAACCATATTGGTAATTGTTAGGTGTGAGGTTACAGGTGATGCTATAGCTTTACCGCTATAAGTCAGAATTTCTTGTCATTTTGAATGGTTACGCTATGCAAGTATAACGTTCAAAATGGCTTCTTGGAAAACCGATTTCTTTTGACAGCTTCAGCCCGGCTCATCATTTGAAAGAGCTTGGGGCGCAGTTGATCTTCAGCTGTTATGTGAATATTGATAATGCATTTGTTCCCGCTCTCCTCCAGGCTTGAAGACGTGCGCTTTCCCTCTCCGGAGACACCTCCCAAATCAACCCCACCCCCACCAGCACATCATCACTCCCTTCAGTTTTCACCCGCGCCCCACTCCTTACCTCCTCCATCCTCTGCTTCACTGACTACCCTCTCCTTCATACTCTTCCTCATCTTCCTGCCTATTTGTGAGATTCTCTCTCAATCTTCCCTTCTCTGACAATGATCCATGCTGTCTCTCTCTCTCACCTTGACCCTTCCGTCCTTCCGTATCTCGTCACTCTCGCCATCCGTCTCAGCATCCCTTTATCCTGTCCAGATCTCTCCCTCCCCTCCACCCCTTTGCTCATCTCCTCATCCATCTTTAATGATGGATGAGACGACCCCACCACCACCACACCACCACCACAGCCCCCTATGGAGAGCTTCTGGACTGGGCTCTACAGCCCGGTGGGTTTGTCCATCCACTGGAACTTCTAATCCAGGCCTGATTCTTTATTCATGGGATGAGAGTGCCACTGCGCCTGGAAGTCCTCTGTAGTGTCTTCTTCACATGCACACACACACACACACACACACACACACACAGGCTTACACACCGCATGCATCACCCTACACTATTTCTGCATGTCGTCATGTTGTTGTTGTTTTTTCCCACTGCCTCTCCTTTTATGTTGTTTATCTTCTGCTCTGCTTTCAATAAATCCATAAGACCCGTCTGAACATCCAGGAGATGTTAACCTGATGCTTATCTTACCCCCCCCCCATCACTGTGATCTTTCCACTATGTTTATTATGGTAAAGAGGAGGCGATATGCTAAACGCATACTCCTGATCCCCTATAGGAAGAATCTTGCCACAAGCGCTAGTCGTATTTCCACAGTACAGTGTATATATATATACACTGTACTGTGGAAATACGACTAGCACTTGAAAGCTAAAAAGGAAGAGATGAATGCACACATGTGGAGGCTTACTTACAGTATGCCTGTGCATGTAATGGTTTAATCCACATGAATACGTGGGACTGTTTTACATTTTACACAATCCTGCAGTTACCACATTAAGTACACTTAACTAAACCAACAGCTATGGTTTAAAGTGTTCCCCCATTCTGGGGATTATTTATTTTAAACTTGGGGGTTTAAAATAATATGTCTTTATACTTTTGCAAATTCATAGTTATTTTTTTGGGAAGGAATCATTCTTCTTACTTTCCACATGGGTGTAGTAATCTTTCCCAGCACGGTTCCTTGTCACAGCACAATCCCAGTACAATCACCATCAGCAGGAGCCTTAGGGGTTAGCCAATCAGAGGACGAGTTAGTGTCAACAATTAAAGAAAATACACTAGCTTTTGTTGAAAACACTGCGAGTGGCAACGCTTGGAGAGAGACAGGATCTTTTCAACTAGCGGGCAAGCAGGTTTCATCTGGGGGTACATGGGAGATGGATGGATTTTGCTGTCATTAACTGATAACTGAGAATGTGTGAGAGTGTGTGTGTGTGTGTGTGCGCGCGTGTGTGTGTGTGTGTGTATATGTGTGTGAGAGAGTGAGAGTGAGAGTGATGCTTGCCAGGGTGTATCAGTGTGTATTTCCATTATGATTGCGGACACTTGTGTGCAAGACATTACTCACATGCTAGTAGTTCCATCCATGGGTGTGGCGCCCATCTCATTGTCTATGTGTGGTTCAACACACACACACACATTTCTCAATTGGATTTTATGGTGGCATTATGCGACAATGGATTCCAAACCAGACCTTGTGCCTGTGGTCTCATAATAATGCAATTGAGGGAATGCGATCACATTAGAGTTCATCTGTTGGTCTACTTTATTGGTCTGAGCCAGAACAATGTCTCTTACAATGCATACAAATAAAGCACACTTTTATATCCATCATGGTGATTTATATATATGTATACTGTGTGTATGTGTGTGCATGTGTGTGTGTGTGTGTGTGTGTGTGTACACACCTGTGTGACTGCGTGTGTCTCTGTGTGAAAAAGTGTGTGACAGTAAAAAAGGGGGATCAGAATGGAGAGAGAAAGACAAAGATAGAGACACATAGAGAGAGAGGGAGGAATATATCCACGGCCACAGGGCTCTGTTATTTTAGCTGCTCCCCTCTAATAAGGTGATTATAAAGGCAGCTCTGTGCTCCCAGGAAGCAGAAGGCAGGAGGGGCACCAGGGAGAGAGAGGGATGTGGACTCCACTGTGCTCCCTTCAAAGCCTTGAGTCCTATCGATCGCCCCCTGCCCCCCCTACTCCCACTCCCACATGAATATTGAGCATTAGTCACACGCGGTGCACGGACATCTTCATCATCATCTTTCGCCTAATTTTCATTTAGTATTCTTCTGTGTCAATTCAATGCTCTCCCAATCCCAGGGGTGGTTATGTTCCGCTCACACTGTGGCCGTAACCTCGTCCTCTTACTGCAGGTAGTGGCTGACACCTTTGTGCATAAATCTGAGGTGTCAGATGAACTCTCTTTAAGCTGCATCGACGTCTCGTGTCCACATCCACTACTGCCACTGAAATCCCCCTATGGATTGCTCCCTGCATGCTTAATTCACCTCCTGTATCATGCATTTGATGTGTTTTTTTATTGTCCATAATAAAATAATTGACTTATTTTATCTTCAGCTAGTACTCGCTTTTGAGTACAAACGCCGTGAACAAGCGTTGTTCGTGTTCCGTGTCACATGTTTGAGGGGGCGTTTGCTTGGTTTACTGGCTCATTCCTTTTAATGGTTAAATTAATTGGAGAATGATTTTTAGATGTTCATTGTTCCCCTGGGGAGCGTGTCGTTTAATTAGCCATACAATTCAAAATGGAAAGGCAAAATGAAAAATGATATACGGGAACTAATACAGAATTGTATTTTGCACCCAATGGGGAGAAGAGATGAAAGGCATGATATCAAGTTAACAGCGAGTGAGAAAAGAAAATTATACATTTACATATCTGTGCAATGTGGGTATTGTCCCAGGGATCTTGGGTCGAATGTCAACCCTCTTATAGTTAATTAACTTTATTATTCCACCAAATTGAAAATGAAAGTTGTTAAAAAGTAATATTGTAAATGTCCGACTGTGGTATAGATTTAGTTATAGAAACATACATATTTATATATTAAGGCAATATTTATATATTGCTTTGGATTAAATACGTTGAATGTGAACCTTTATTGTTTTGGCAGTATTCTATAACTGTCCATTTTACTATGGTGATTCAATAAATCTTCCATGAATTTATTTTAGTAACTTTTTCATGTGCTCTGCTGGAAACTTATAGAGCAGAACAAATGGTTATACGTAGCTGGCATGTCTGGCCAGGTCTCAAGGTTAAAAGAAAAGAACAAAATGTTTGTATTCCACTTAGTCTGACCTGTACCTCAGTGCCAACTGCAGCACCCGCCCCCCCAACGCATTGAAATAGCCTTTTGAGTGGTTTGCCAGCTACAAGATTACAATCCACTCCTGTACACCCCAAACGTGTGACATCTTCTGAAAAGGACAAATAACTTCCCTAGCCTGCACGCATGCACACACACACACACACACACACACACCGGGACTCTGTTTTGTCTGCAGCTCTCTGAGACAGATGCAATGACGTGTCATTACTGTCTGGCCAGTGGGCCGTGTGCCTACTTGGGTTGGCCTCAGTCTTAAAGGGGCCTCTGTAATCAAAGTGTGGCCTGAAGGTTGCGGCGCTAGTACACTAATTAAAGACAGTGGAGGACACAGAACAATTACAATCATGGTCCCTGACGGCTGCTTTATCATCTCACTAGAGGGTAAACGCACAACTGACCTTGTTTAGTAACGCCGTTATATTGATTAGGATTTCAAATGATTGAGGTGCCTGCATTCTCAATGCTTCCCAGAATTGTATTCTCTCTTAACTACGTTACTGGGGAGTTTACAGAGGGGAAGTAATATGACATTAACTCACGACACAGGAGACTGACAGACTTTTTCTTCCCGCTCAGGGTGTGAAATTACCGATTTGATCGATGTTCTGTAACATTGGTGATGTAAGTACCACGCTTGCCTGTTTTGCGCCGTAGAATTGGACATGGTTTTTAATATCCCATGAGCGGGCCGTTTGCCGCGGTGGCAATGCGGTTTACACATAGAGATGAATCAGCCTTCTCTGTACGAAACACTGATGAGAGTATAAATCATTGGCTGTCGTGTAGAACATGTGCTGAAGCAGCATGATGTGATTTGCACTGTACTGTAAATATCTGTTCAGGCCCGTGCTCATGTGTCAGTATGCATTAAAGATTCCTGTCTTTACATCGGTGCTAATAAACATCTGAACCGCGAATAACAATGAACCTTTGAACCTTCTGAATGCACAGACACGTGTGGATGCTCTCTCACACACACACACACACACACAAGGATATGACCTTTAACAGAGCAAAGCTTTGCTTCAGGTCCTGGAAAGCACTGTGCTTTTATATCACATTCCTTTACAACATCTCTCCCTGTGCCATTTCCAACTGGGAGGATCTCAGGAGGGATCACAAACACACACACACCCACACACCACGCATCTGCAGTATCTGTAGCAGGATCTCCAGAGTGATGTCACTGCATAGGGTGTGCATGGGCTGAGGGTGTGCAGGACAGTGTGTGAGCAGCACTGTCAAAGGTCAAATGAGAGGTTGTATGAGTCAAATGGTAATATAAAAAGCACCACAGTTCCCATGATTCCCATAAAGAAGTTCAATACAACATGACAGAACACAACAACAACAACAACATAATACAAATTGTCGTCGATACAAAGAAAAGGTATTCAAACTTTAGGAGGAGAATTTTAATTCTCCTCACCAAGAATGGCAATTACTGGACCACCGGGCAATCTTGTCTTTGTGACTAAAATCCAACCTAAATGCATAAAGATAATTATACAATGCAATTAAACGTTATATTAACACTGCTGTTTGTTTTTTCTGACTGTAATTATTGAATAATCCACAGCAAATGACATTATAATGCTTAAATGTCAACTTCAATCAATTTTAAACCAACAGCAGTAAACACATTTCATAATAGGCCTTCAAATATTTAATTGACACAATAATAACCGTGAGATAATGCATGGGTGGAATAATGCATGAGTTAATTAAAACTGATTTCCTTCAGTATTCTCTTTATCATGTCATTTCATAGTGAATGACATTTCATATGTTTACATAATTTAAATCTACCGCCATAGGATGACTGGCTTCAATCATGTTAGTTTCCTCACCAAATACTAATCTCCTCATGTTAAAAAAAGACCTTTCACCATATTTAACCATATTTAGTCATTCAGACTCTGTATATTGTATGAACGGGGATTTTGATGTGTTAAAATATTCCTTCATGCTACATCACAAGAGAGCACAATTTGCTTTCCTTAAACGGTTAAATATTTCAGACCACTGAGCAAACCATGAGCGCACGTTCTTTGGCGAACAATGAGATTCACTGGGACGTAAGTTTGATTTGATGAGTGGAGTGCATCATTAGAAGGGTGACACTAGGCGCTGAATGCAAATGGGATTTAGAGTGGAGTCACGAGGCTATATCAGTGCACTGCCATGACTCTCTCCCATCCCTCTCTTTCTGTGATATCTCTTCATTAACGGCATGCATTTCCGATGGCCCTCCTGGTGTACTGGTGGAGCTACATACACTGTTGGTCACTGGTGCATAAATACGTAGAGTTCTCACAAAGCTTGTTTTCCAGCTGTGACTCCATGTGTGTGTGTGTTCCTCTCAACACAATCGGATTAAGATATCGTGCTTTTCTTCTTGGTGAATTGCTCCTGTTAAATTTCAATGGTTTTCCGCAACAACAATATTATCTCCCCACTGGCATCTAACATTTTAAATATCATTAGTGTAATGGTGTAAAACAAACCCAATATTCCTAAAGGATTGTACCAATTGTTATACGAATATTACAAGAAGAAGCACTCTCTATGTATTATAAAATGTTATTTTCTGTTGACCAAGCCAATAAAGTGGTGCAGGAATGAGTCCCCGGAAATGAGTTAGCATTTTTGCACTTCTGGTTCCCTCGTCTCGAAGTCAATGGGTTTTTTGAATGGGTTTTGGGTTAGATGTCTGACATGTGGTTAACACAAGCTTAAGAGATTTTCACGTTTTGTTCTACGATAAAAATAAATCATTAAACCCCACTTGTAGTTTGTTTAAAGCCTAACATTAGCTTTTTACTTCTGGTGATTGCATTTATGCTTAAAAAATCATAAAAGTGGTGTTCATTTGTGAAGATGATCTTGCTGAACAAAACATGTGTCAGTATGGTCAGGCAGCCTTCAAATCTTTCAGAATGCAGGGGTCAAGGCAAGAGCAAAAACTGTTTGAAAGTCACTCGATCAAACAAGTATAAGGTTGTTGTTGTTGTTCATGCTTCTTACAAAAAAAATGTTTCATCTAGTGTTCACACTGTGATCGCCATTGTTCAGGCGCATAGTGGCTGCCATGCATCACCGCAGGTGGGTGCTACACAACCCCCCCCCCCCAATCCTGTTCATATAAACAAGAGTAAAACAACTTACATTTGAATTGTTGTACTGTAGTTCCATTCAGGCTGGCACCTCTTTTGTCTTATTTTCTATTGTTTTTGGAAGAAATTGTTTCCTATGGCATCTATTCTCTCTCAGACTTTTTATACTTAGCCGTCAAACATTTACTCAAAATATAACGCTATGGTGTCTTAAAAACTGCTATATAAATGCAATTAATTATTATTCATTATTTTTTGTATTTTTGCTACACAGCTTTAGGCCAATATATACTGTAGTGCAGTTTGCCAATTTACCATATATTCTCAAGTGTTTACTGTAACCCTGATGAAGAGAATGCAGTTGGAGTATAATTAATCCCCATCACATTATTCTAAAGATCGTTTTTTTTTATGACTGTTGGGAATGTTTAGTAATGATCGTACACCACTACAGTGCAAGTTGTTAAAAGGAATAGGCATATTGCCATACCACTCATGTAAGAAATGGATATCGTTCCAAGTGCAGCATTAATTAAAGAAGTACTCCCGTATTCCCGCTGCACACTTGTGCATAATGCTCCGGTGAGACACACACACTCAGGCAAAGATGTAGGCCTACTTCAGAACATCTTTCTACTTGAATTATTTGGAAATTCTATTCGTTCAAGAGGTCTAACCTAACAAAACCCCCACATTTTCAGTATTACGACCAAGAGCTCTTGTTTTAATTAGCGCACCTTATTAGGTGCTCAACAAGGAAATGTGCACAGTGGCTGTATCACAGAGATCTACCTAGCAACCACCTGTTACTGTTAACATTAAGGACATATACTGTTACAAATGAAAAATGCTCTCTGTCTGCGTAAGTCCAATGTGTAGGGGGTGTGTGTGTTTTGTAGTGCAGAAGCCAAAGCCAAGTGTGAACACTAACCCCACCTCAACACTAAACTCCACATTTGTATTCAGTCATTTTACGTTGTTCCATTCCATTTCAGCTTTATAGCAAAACCTCTAAAAAGGTTCTGATTACAGGTCAATGGCCCCAAAAGGCTCCCTGAACATCTGAACATATTTTACTGGTTGCTATTTGTGCGTGTGTGTGTGTGTGTGTGCGTGCGTGTGTGTGTGTGTGCATGTGTGTGTGTGCGTGCACATGAAATATGGTGAGAGGTGCATTCAGAGCTGCAGGACGTGAGGTTCTGAGCAGGGAGAAGAAGTATCAGGCTTTCCATTACTTTGCTGGTTGGCACCAGAGTTGGGGGGTGTTGCCTGTGGTAGCGTATTAAGGGAACAGGAGCTCTATCTGTCACTTCCCACAGCTGGTCCCGGACCCTCAGCGACACTGATCCGACCCAATACTGTCAACCTCAGGAGGAGAATCGCCCCCAGTAGAAGGGCCGAGAGGGAGTAATGAGGACCAGGCCGGTGGAATATAAATATGACGATGGCCATAAGTATGGTTGGTTGAGAGTCATTGGAATGGGAGGGTGGAGAGGGATGGAAGGAAGGAAGAGACGGAGAAAGGAAGGATGGAAGGAAGGGTGGAAGGATGGAAGGGAGGAAGGAAGGGAGGGAGGAGGAAGGAAGGAAGGAAGGAAGGACAAATGAAGGAAGGAAGGAAGGAAGGAAGGAAGAGAGGGAGGAAGAAAGGGAGGGAGGAAGGGAGGAAGGAAAGAAGGAACGAAGAAGGGATAGAAGGAAGGAAGAGACGGAGGGAGGAAGGATGGAAGGGAGGGAGGAAGGACGAAGGAAGGAGGAAAGGAGGAAGGAAGGAAAGAAGGAAGGCAGAAGGGACAGAAGGAAGGAAGGGAGGGAGGAATGAATGAAACATGAAAAGGAGACGTTTAAAGAAGAAGAAAAAAGGGCATCAAGTAAAGAAGAACACTTGAGCTACCCCAACCTAGAACAAAGAAAGAAAAGGAGGATAGGACGTAGTACAGAAAGCCATTGGGCTTTGTAAAATATATGGCTCAGCATGGCACAGGAGCCCAGTGTTTCTTCTTCAAAACTTTCTCTGTACAAACTTGTGTTTGTACAACTACATGTGTTTGGTGGTAAAGGCATTTATATAAAGACGTTTATATAAATCTAAACATTTATTTGCCCACTCACAAATCTGTCCCACAACACGCCGCACTTTATATAATACTGTTGTAGAATAGCAATTTGCACTTTTAGAGAGAAAAACACAATACATAGCAGTAGATATCGACCTTATGTTACCGAATGATGAGGTTGTGTACTTCTGGAGTTCAGTTCTTATTTAGGCCTCAAGGCACCATACTATACTGTATGTATGGCCGCTAAACAGCACCTTCACTTCAGTTCTGCTACACCTTTGGTTGGTGGGTGGCTGAGGGGTGCGGGCGGACGGGCGATGGTTGTCTTGGCACTGCTCTTCACCTTCGTTTTTATTTTTATTTTTTATCGTTTTATTAATTAGTTTCCCCCTTCTCGCTGTACTATTGCTTTTCTGTCTCCTCTCCAAGCAACTTTTGGTGTTTGTGTTTCATCTTTATTTGAATGGATTTTCTGTTCTATGCTGTTCTGTCCCTATTGTAACTATTATATTAGTTATAATAGTTGTTTTTTTTTAATGAATTTTACCATAGGATATCATGCTTTATTTCCATGTTCCAATGTTGAAGAACAGCGTTTGTCCAGAAGACTTGATTTCATTATCTAGTGAGAAAGCCAGCTCAGAATGGCATGGCTGCTCGTAGACGCTGGGGCGTCCATTGTGGTCGTTTGAAAAGCTTTTAGACCTTCAGTAAACGCTCTCACATTGTACACATTCGAACAAAATGTGTAATTAGGTCCTGATGCTTGTCTGTTCATTATGCTTGGAACAAAAGGGCTTATATATGTATATATCCCTCTGAGAGACAGAACGAGAGAGAGAGACAGAGAGAGAGAGAGAGAGAGGTTAAATGATAAATGTGCTTCCTAAAAGACAATGAATATATGTTTGCAAAGCATGTGTTTCAGCTCTTAGTACAATACCTGTGCCTAATCCAAAATGACAATACTCAATAATATAATGTTGTTTGAGAACCATTGCATACATGAGACATGCTTATTGCTTATTGTATTATATTGTAATTGTATTATATTTTAATTGTTTAATTATTACTACAGACAATGATCACAGCCAATCAGCTCTCTAATCAATATCCTATTATTTTAATAGTAGGACACATTTTGCCAGAGGGTGATCTCATTTTTAAAATCATCAGGTGTTTTCCATCTGTCGGATCTCTCCTCATGCGTAGTCCTAGAACAAGGACCTCTAGGAAATACCATCCCATACTGTTTATCCCGCGTTGTATTTGTGTACGACGTGAACACAGCTGTCCCCTGGATCCGAGATTGACTTTTTTCCATTTCAACTCATTAGTCCTGTCGCCCCTCTGTTTCCCCTGTCCTCCGTCACCTCTCCTTTATCCTACTATAGGGCAAACCAAATAACACGGGGCAGAGATAGGTACTCACCCAAATAATCTAATGGCTTACACGATCTATCACAATACCCCGCCTGTGACATTGGTTTGACTTTCTAAAGAGATAAAGCCATCCTTCACCATCTTACAAACACACACACACACATGTGCACGCACGACCACACACACACGACCCCACACACACACACACACACACACACACACACACACACACACACAGTCACCACACCACAACCTCAACAACAAGAAGTTACATATTCAGGGCACAACAGTCAATCATTTTAAGAAGTCCTGATTATTATCACGTCATATGGGACACAGAACATAATTATGTTTCACATTACAACCACCGGCCATATCTTTATAACCTTTCTCTACGCATTTTCTAATTAATCTTCACTCCCATACCCCTGTATTATGAGCCACTGTGTCACCTAAAACATTGCTATTGGGCAATTCAAATCAGGTCACGATTTTCACATATTGCATTCAAGTGAATCTCAGTTTGATATTGTGTGTGTTGTATGTGTGTGTGTATGTGTGTGCACGCGCGTGTGTGCATGTCCCGTGCGTGCACCTATGTATATCAATGTGTAACATTGTGTTAACATTGTGTTTGAGTCCAGTTTTCATGTTATGTTTTCACAATATCTTACCATCAGATCCACGGTTTCGCCAATGGTAGCTCATGCTTCTTCTGGTAGCTGGTTCTTCAAGCAGAATGCCTTTCAGAGCCTTTCGGATCGGAGCAGGTCGCTGGGTGTGTGTAACGTGTGGGGTCTATGTGAGCGTCCACCTGAATCTCTTTGAGGTATTGGTGCTG
>OMKN01031436.1:0-10260 GCA_900302345.1 Melanonus zugmayeri | reverse complement strand
GGGGGGGGGGGGGGAGCACATTTAGACAGATCATCATCTCAAAGGAGGGGGAACGTCAGAGAAGATCGGGCATCCTGTGGTATGGAGTGAATGGTTCCTTAACTGCAAAACAAACTTCCCAGATTAATGGCATCCTGTGCACAATTTATGCACCATTCTTCACACATTCTTCACGTGGACCCTGACTGTTAAGGATTAACCTGACTATTATAATTTTATGGCTGAGCTGCATGAGGAGCGGGTCAAGCAAAGTGCCAACAAGCCCGAGGGGAAACAATTATATATGACTTTATTGAAGTCATTGTTCATGGAGGAAAACTTCCACTTTTCCCTTCCATATAATTTAGATCTGTCTTCCCATGACAGGCCGCTGTGAGATTTCCGATGCTCATTTAAATTCACCATTCAGTGATATGGAAACAAAAACACATATGTATGTAAATATATATATATACTGTATATATATATACTGTATACAACATGTCAAGCAAATCCAATGTTTCACATGACTAGTGTGAATATTATGGTAAACCTGCAAGAAAATGAAAGAAAAAGAAAATGAAATACTCAGGCATAGCACTTCATTATAAAACTAAATAAAGATACATGAAATCCACGGAAATCATACAAACTAATATAAACTATTATATATTTATTGATGAACAATACAATACATATAATCAATAGACAACAATGAAACCAGTGAATAACAAAGTCAATTTACAGCCATTGCTTTTTGAGGCCTAACAAAATAATACAAGAAGATCAACACCATCAAACATTTCCACCATCTTTTACAGCGGAAGGAGGAAAGCATGTATTTCCTACTTCCTGTGAGTCACATCCTGTTTGCATCATGTTTCCTGTCATTTACATCCTGTTTGCCATCAAACCAACAAGCTGCAAGTTGTTTTGTTTGTATTTGTTTTTCCTAGAAAGTTTATTGCAGAATGTGTTGAGCCATGTGTGTTCTTGTTGATAAGGTGACAGTATTCCTTGGAGTCCTACAAGAGGGTGTTCAAACAAATGTCATTGTAATCCGTCAATCTGATAACGCACAGACAAAGTGATTTTGTCTGCAGCAGCAAGCAAATAAACACTTTGTAAATCCTCCTACATTATACTTCACGTACAGTTTATTTTTTTTCCACGTTGTCCCTGAGTGGCTGTCCAACTCGATTTAATTAATCAATTGCCATCTGTATTGCCTGCGATAATTCAGTCACCATTAGTTAACCGATTTTAATCCAAAAATGAAATCTAGGGAGACACGGCTTCATTATATTCCCTCAGTCTCGTTCCACTTCCATTAGGTTTCACTAATGCTGGGGACAGACCTCATGATCTTCAAATCATATACGATTTTAAAATCGTGAGAGACCACACACATAATGACATGTAATGATACATCTTAACAAGTTTGTTCCTATAGTGTGTGGAGTCCAACCATTTGGATCGCTCTGGACAAAACGACGCACCACACACGACCTGATTCATTCATGAACAACCCTGACTCCAGACTCTCAAAACCAAAACTCTCACTAAACTCTTGCGATCAAATGTGACGTGACCCCCCCCCCATTAATCAGGATAAACACCACGACCCCTAACCCTCCAGGATTGACGGAGACACATTCCTGGAGATGTTATTATAATAGACATAAAAAAAACAAATGTTACAGCTTTGGCCATTTTGAGTGACATTGGATGTATGGATTTTAGGGTTTGACATTTAGATTCTACTGCGTCGCTTTTTAAGATAATTTTTCCTTGGCTATTTGCGCTGAGCGTTCTTGGATCATATCACTGAGCACCTCACACTACAGGATTTGATCGGGGGCCGATTTGAAGTCTTAATATTAAACATGTTTGATATTATCGGTACTGCCCCGACAAACTTTCCAGTAGATCGGAAGGCTTCAGATCGAATCTGTAAACAGCGCACACTACGAGATAATGGCTACCGAGCATGGGTACCCATTATCTTCAAACTGTGTCTTAAACGCTAACCTTGAAATTAGATTTTAAATCACAGTAGCACTGAACCAGGGCACGTCAACCTTTATAGTCTGTTTTTGTTCTAATTAATTCTGATTGGGTGTGATCACAGGCTGAGATGTGTGATTGAATGCTCTCTTGATTGGGGGGTAGTGGAGAGAGTACAGCTGAATAGTCAAGTGTCGCCACATAGGCGACAATTGATTTTTTGATTTTGTATGCAATTTTATTGTTTGTGACACAATTGTATTTGGATAAAAGCTAAAGTATTCCATAAATCATTATAGTATCCAATAGTAATTAATGAATACAATACTGATCCACAATATGGAGCTATAAAATTAGCCTACTAAACTGAAATACACAAAGTGACGCAAGCCCCATAGTATTTCCCACCCCTGTACACTGCAAGTGTCCATCCAGTATCATGATTTATCCATGAGAGGCACTTTCATAAAGACGAGAACAACCCAATATTTTTATTTCACACATGAGTTCACACTCGCCACATCCTGGCCCAAATACAGCCGCAGTTAAGTCAAACCATTGGCCATATGGGAAGTCAGTCCCCGGGAATCTATGCATGTGTGTCTGTGCACATGAGCACACGTGGATCAGCACCACATATGCTCAGCTCCCGCAGCCACAAAGTGGAATCTAATAAAACAGGGTGACTTCTTTAACGGAAAGGCTTTTGTTACGTGTGTTCTCATTTCACAGTAAGCGTGTTGCTATAGTGGAGGTGAAATTGAATCCATCCCCCGCCCCTTTCCCTCACCTGTATATTGCGTTAGGTCAAGGAGCGCGGAGAAACATCCACGCTGAATGAGCAAATAAATGAAATACATATAGCGCTTCAAACTCGGTAGAATGGAAAAAACGCTGCCGTCGGCCGAGGTGTACCGTATGTTAACTGTAAACTCGATGGAGTTTGGTTTTATGGATTCTCCTGTGTGGCAATAGCCCACAGCAGGATTAGGTGCTGCTGCCATAATCCCACACTTGAGATCCATTTGCAGACAACCCCAGATATGTTCTTGTAATTAACAATAACCCAAGGGTGACAAAAGGAAGAACTACTATCACTGTGCCGTATATATGTTACAAAATACAATGAATCCTTCTACCATTCATGACATGACTTTTTTTTTTTTATGTGATTAATTTGTATTTTCTGCCTGTCATTATTTTCTCAAAGCAATAACAGCAGCAGGGTGGAGACCAAAAAAACAAACCTGAACAAATGGAGCCCATTGTTGGTCTTTCTGGACCACGGCATGCAGGTGAATATTCATCGCCCGCACTGGAACCCATCCCTGCATTCAGAGAGACAACAGAGGGTCGGGCATTGTGGCTGATGTGAATCTGCATGCTGCTCTGCCACAAAGGGGTCAGTTTATATACACAGCCATATAAAGTCGGCTATGTAAATCTATTTTATTAGAGCATAAACACAGCACCGTGTTGTTGTTGTCCATCAGAGGTCCCCGGGGAGGGCTGATTGTATACCACGGGGAAATTAAAATGTGATTCATGTGAAACAACTGTCAACTTTTTAGTTTTTTTCTTTTTTTTTTCTTCGTGAACTTTCGTGAAGTGAACGTGCGTTTGATGGCCTAATCAGCGGTGAGTGATGCAGTCACACGCAGATATCACCAAGGAGACCATCTGTCACTCAACGTTATGTCCCTGTATAATAAGAAAGGTTGCTAGAACAGTCTGCGTACGCCGATGTGACACTCACACATACACAGTAAGAAAAACAGAGAAGCAGATAAGGACAGAATAAAAGAGGGAAGATAGAGCATGGGAAAATGAACAACAGAGGAACTGAATGAGAAGTGTGTGGCCATATATTATGTCCCCTGCATGACTGACAGCTGTGTGTGTGAGTGTGTGTGTGTGTTTAGGGGGTGGGTAGCAGAGGTATCTAAGTATTGCTGACTATTGCTGTCTCTTCAATAGAGAACGTGTTGTGAGAATGTCAATGCAGCTCCCTCATTCATCATTGGATGAGTTTTCCCATGGATGAAAAACGGCACAGACTCCCTACGGGGCTTGCTGTGCGCTGAGAGAAAACGACGCGGGTTGACTGTAGAATGACAGCATGAAAGAATCATCCAAAGCGAATCGCGAGGGAGCAGGTGCATACGATATGATGTGGCCACAGGGTGCTTACAGGGTTGTATTTTATTATTTGGCTAGCGGAGTAAAATAAATAGCGAGATTTATGACCATGTCAAGAAAGCTTTTTTTAATGTTTAAAGATGTCTCCACAGGCTACATCATCCTACTGCTTAGATCTTGATGACCACAGGTGGTCCAAGACCCCACTTCACTTAGTTTCACAAAGTTTGAGTTTATTAGAATAATGAGCGTTATACAAATGGATCAAAAGTGTTTTGAGACTGAAATAATTCCTTTCAGTGACTTTACAACGTTGTTACTTTGCAATGTTTCAACTGCACAATGCTCATTTCATCCACTAATCACCGTTAACCAGACCAGTTTGATCTGCAGTAAATTCTGTGTGTTTCTGGCCAGTCTGGCCATGGTGGGGGGCATCAGACCGGGGCAACGGATATGGACACAAAGCGGCCAACAAACATCCAAAACAAGCTATTTGGAGCTGGTTCAAAGCTAGTTCAGAAAAGTAGTTTTCAAAATATTATGTCCAACCGATGGGCAATTAAAATGAAAAACTAGTGAAAAAGATGTGTTTGAACGGGAAAATATTTGTTGCTGAAAGAAAGGTGTTACAAAACTAGGCCTCGTAAGGAATAAAGCCTCATTTATAAATTGATGGAATAGACGAAAAATGGTCATGGTCCATAAAGGCGATTGGCAGTAGTTTTAACAGTGAGGCAGCAACTTTTACTTTGTTCTCTCAAACAAGTTTCTCAGTTTTCTACCAGACCATAGCTTCAGAAAAATAGTCCAAGCCGATCAAACATTCAAATGCATATTTAAAAGCCACATTTTCTAGTGAAAATGGAGCCAAAACAAAAATCACAGTGGAGCCAAAACATAATTTTGGGTAATATAAGCCATAGAGTGCAGTCAGGGCGCGTGTGTGTGTGTGTGTTCGCGATGTGTGTGCGCCATGTGTGTGTGTTCTTGCATGTGCACATGCATGTGTGTGCGCACACGTGTGCACCCATGTGTGCTTGCCTGCATAGCTGCACATGTAATGGTGCCTGCTTATCTGTGTGTACATGACACAGCGAGAGAAATGTGCTCTGAGTGAGCACCTGTTTTGGCAACTCTTGTTAAACAGCAGATTGTGTGAGACAAGATGGGCCAAGGCAGTTTATGGATTCAATGGACTAATTGTGCTCTCCGAGTCTAGAGAGCCTTGTTTCCAATGAGAGATGAGGGAGTTGGCAGACATGGCCAGATGTGCCTTGCAGTCCTCACACACCTCAGTGTGATTTAATTTAGTATTTAGACTTGTCGCGACATAACGTTTAACCCCCATTATTTCCGTTTTCTCCTTGAATGGACATATTGAGACTTGAAGGTCTGGTAGAACAGATCAGCCAGTGGATGGCATGGATACCCATGTCAATGTCACGACCTGCGCTTGTGTACAAATTATTTTGAATGTTGATATACATACAGTATATCGACAATCATTTT
The DNA here is from genome assembly GCA_900302345.1 of Melanonus zugmayeri. Taxonomy (NCBI): domain Eukaryota; kingdom Metazoa; phylum Chordata; class Actinopteri; order Gadiformes; family Melanonidae; genus Melanonus; species Melanonus zugmayeri. Next base: position 4,623 of record OMKN01031436.1, on the reverse strand, counting down.
AACACCTAGAGGCAATGGTGAAAGAGGCAGCGCTGAAAGAGGCGCCGCCAGCATTTATGTTTGAATTTTCCGAGTTGTGCTGTTGAGTTGATCGCTGTTCTTTTCGTGAGTTAAACTCTGTGTCAAAGCAATTACCCGGGTAACTGTCGAAGCAAAACACCATCATTTAGTGAAGCGCTGATGTGTAAAAAGCCAGAGGTATATTGCCACTTGTTCTCTGGCACACACACACACACACACACCTACTGTATACATTCAACAATACTCATTGTGCAGAGAGTGCAGAAAATTGTCTGGCTGCAACAGGTACGGCAACAAAAGCGAAAAAAACACACACACACACACACACATGACAGCAACACTTCAGTAGTACTGATTTCACCTGTATGGGGAAATACAGAATACAAGCTGCACAAATGTGGGCTTTTGATTCAAATTTGATAGATCATTCTCAAGTTAAGGGGATAAAACATTATATTACAATATTACATTGCCCTGGTGCTTTCATTTTAATTTCACTATTGAATGGGAATAAAAGAAAATATGACAGCATGGGGGAAGTGTCAGTATACTATCCGTCACAGCTATACTATTCGTTACTATTCGTTACTATACTATGCGTCATCAATGTTGGACAGCTAGTTTTTACAGCTGTCCTATACATTTGCGCAACCTGTGCAACCTGCCCAAGTGCCCACAAAACCTGGAGAAGGAAGTACAAACTGTTATTGCATATTTATCTTACTATAAACTATATTCTTATTAGGTTATTTGTTTATGAAAGATGAGATCCTCCAAACATATATATAAACTATATACATATTAGGTCATTTGCTTATCATCCAAACATGTTATTGCATATTTACACAGCTGCATAGAATACTATATCTATCATCAAGTTGTCCTAGATGTGACATTCAGTTTTCAGCACCATATCTGAATAACTGACTTTCTCTCCATCCCTTTACAGGCAGCGGATGGCAATTGCTGCGGGATCTTCATTCTCATGGTAAACTTGTACAATTTCCACACAATGTTTTCCTTTTCCTGTTTGCCTAAAGTCACTGAAATCATGACCTCTCTCTCTATTTCCCAGTACGCCCGCTGCAATTGCACTGGCGCTCCATTTGACTTCTTGGAAGTTAATTATTTTTCATGTAACTTAGGTAAAGGGTTCGTACAAAGCCTTCAAAGTTTGGAAAATGAATTTGAACTGTCATGTTGTCAAGGTTAGGAATATGCTTGATTTCGAATATGCTCTGCGTCATGAGGGTGACCATCTACTCTTAGAATGCGTGTGCGTCCTCTGACCTTTGACCTTGTGTGTGCATGCACACTGTTGATCCCTTACTATTAGCAAGCATAAAATTATCAAAACATACAATCAAGGTTAATAGGAACACCTCATAAAATGAACAAAGTGACAATATACATTGATTGCTGTGGGTAAAAAGGAATACTATATTTTTCACAATTGCGTTCATAGTAACTTAGATGTGATGAAAAAAGCTTTGAGAGTCTGGAAATGTTCTTGAATGGTACTCTTCAAAGGCTGTATGGACCCTGTAGGTAAACACAAAATGGCATTGCAATTCACCAACATTGCATGTGTATTACAGAGTGACAGGCCATCCATTCGCAAGTGGTGGTGTGTTCAGCTCATGGAGAGGTTCTCCATTGAAGGGTAGGATAACTTTTAAACAGGAAAACATTGGGCCGCCTCATGATGACACTAAGTACCGCGTACTCTGATTATTCTATGGACAGCGCTTTGCCTTTGGGACCGAGGAGGCAAAGGCACTAATGGTATGGCCAACACTCACCTGGCCAACACTCACCTGACAGCCATCTTACCAACATACAGGGTAATCCCAACCTCAGGTTTTTTTCTTTGTCGAAGGAGGAGCCCAGGATCATAAAGGACCTCCACCTGGCTGTTCAGTGGGTCTGCAGCAACCTGGGGGTGTTTGCAGGAAAGGTGAAGGGGCCACCTGTCCTGCAAAAGGATGAAGAGGACCAGCAGGAGGCCTTGAAGATGAGAGAAGACCCTGAAGCCAAGGACCCCTTTGTTTTTGAATTTGAGAACATGGACGACATGGGTGTCTTCTTAACAGTGTTGGGAGCGGCAGGACCTCAAAGTTAACACTTTTTGCAATAATAATAAATAATTCAGTAATTATTAAAATGTGAAGTTGTGTTTTTGGATAATAAATAGTTTACATAGCTTTCATAAGCAAATGACCTAATAAGAATATAGTTTATAGTAGAAATATGCAATAACAGTTTGTACTTCCTTCTGCAGGTTTTGTGGGCGCTTGGGTAGGTTGCGCACGTATAGGACACGTATAGGACAGCTGTAAAAACGAAATGCGTAACACTTGCGCATGCGCAAACGAATAGTATAGCTGTGACGGATAGTATACTGACAGGAAGCAAAGAATATTGATGTGAAAGGACAATGAAAAGAGCATTGTGGGAAAGAAGTAGCAGAGACAGCATAACTATAGGTGGGACAGGATGGGCGAGAGAGATCACCGCTAAGAGAGAGAGAGAGAGAGAGAGAGAGAGAGAGAGAGAGAGAGAGAGAGAGAGGCCGGGCAAGAGGAGAGGAGGGAACATTGTGCTCCGGGCCACCAGGATGTGGGATATAAAACACACCATCGCAGACAACAAGCAACAGGTTAATGTCTGGTGGCCAGATATTCATCTTGTTAATCTCAGAGTATAAATGTTGTGGCCTCTCGCCAATATCGCCTAGTCACAGGTTATACCCCACCGGCTCCGTGCCTACATTCAGAGAGGGACAAGCAATCGTAGCGCAAGACTGCACATCATATGCGGCCAGGCGGAAAGTAACAGCCCCCTATTGTGAGGTACTGCCATTAACGTGACACAATGTGGGAGTGCAGAAGAAGAAATGAAATGCTCATCCCTGCGTTTTGCAGTGTTGTCTCATGGCGTTATCTATAAGGTAGCTCAGAAATAAGATACGCTATTGTAACAAAGTGGCATCATCCTTGCTGTCATTAAAGGGAAAATACAGCCTAAAACACTTTGACGTCGTTATAAAACGTCTAGTGGCGATGTACAAGGCACCCCGACTCCTATTCTTCCGATATGTGTTATATTGTACTTTATTGTATTTGCAATTTGTCACTGGCTGTTGTGTCTGTGTCTTCCCGCGATCTGCTTGTGTGCTATTTTCCTACGAATGACTTTCGCTACCCCCTCTCAACATCAGGAGGCAACATTCTGTAAATTGTACATTTATAAATGTAATAAATTAATCAAATGTTATAACGATATGTATAACAAGCTGTATTATTAATTGTGAAAGCTGGATAGATATTTGGCAGTATGCTATGATACAATATGCCGTGGCAAAATTAAATACTACACAAAGCGGTAAAATAGGACCCGGGCTGCGTTGTACATCACCAATAGACATGTTATAACAATGTCAAAGTGTTGTATTATTCCTTTAAGCCATCACTTAATCTCTGATGAAATAGCCCAAACATTAAAAACCTATTGTATATATTTGCCGTCTTCTGGTTTATTTAAAGCATGTTGTTATTTCCGTACGTGATGCCATCCAAGCTAAATGGTTCGTATGTCCCCAAGGGCTATGATAGGCATACATCAATACTAACTGGATCAATCGTAATTCTAATACCGTTGGCCCTAAAAACCTGCACCCTCGCTGGCCTCACTACCGCCGTCATGATCAGTATGCTAAATGAATTACGTTGTTCCCTCCCATTGCATAGTTTCAACCTCTGCCTTTCCCTCTCATCGCCGAAACCCCAAAACAAAGAAGCCTGCGTCTCCCTTGCCACTACAGTCTTACTCCGGACTTGAAAAATGGCCGCTCCGCTTGTCTGGCATTTATCATTTATTAATGGCGGTAATTGTTCCTGGCACCGGTGAACAGAGCGGCCTAGACTTGGGGATATTAAATCACTTCATCACCCTAAATGAAAGTCTAGTCTTCCAACCCACAACCCCTTAGCACTGCATGCGCACACACAGAGACACACATTGACGCACACAGACAGGCACATGCCCACATGTGCGCGCACCTCAGCCCTGTGATCTTTTTAAATATATTTTCTGGGCTTTGTATGCCTTTATGGACAGGATAGTGGAGAGAGACAGGAAAGTGGGTTGAATGAGAGAGGGAACGACATGTTAGCATAGGACCTGGTGGGAATCGAGTGCAAGTGGGTGGGAATCGATCCTGGGTCACTACGAGGCTTATCACCTATGTGGTTAGAGCCACGAGCCGCCAGCCGTAAGACGTCTTGTTTCTCCACAGGAGTTTAGCTGTTCTGACTGGACCTGCAGCTCCCGCTCTCTCTCTTTCTTTCTCTCTCTCCCCCCATCTCTCTCTCTCCTCTCTCTCCCCCTTCTCTCTCTTCTCTCTCCCACTCCTCTCTCTCTTCTCTCTCCCACTCCTCTCTCTCCTCTCTCTCTTCTCTCTCCCCCTCCTCTCTCTCCTCTCCTCTCACTCCTCTCTCTCTCCTCTCTCTCCCTCTCCTCTCTCTCTTCTCTCTCCCACTCCTCTCTCTCTTCTCTCACCCACTCCTCTCTCTCTTCTCTCTCCCACTCCTCCCTCTCTTC
>OMKN01031366.1:2395-13864 GCA_900302345.1 Melanonus zugmayeri | reverse complement strand
TCACTTAATGGTCAGGCCTGGATCCTTGAACGGGCCTGTCGGGCCCAGGCCCAGGGGCCCAAATGTCAGGGGGGCCCTCTAGAACATTTAACCAACTGAGACAAGCTGTTCCAGAGCCCGACCCTGAATTTCAGAACCAAAAAGGCCCCACATACTGCACAACAGCCGCGGACAACCACGGACAGAAACCTTGCCCTAGGGGGGGCCCTTTTACGCGTCCGGGCCCAGGGGCCCATGGACTCAGGATCCGGCCCTGTTAATGGTGCTATATGTAACAATGCCACCGAGCATTTAAAATGGGTACTGCAGTCCAAATTCACATATTGTCACAGTATTGTTGTCTCCGTCCACCCCCTCCTCCCCAGGCTCGAAGCTCACACGGGTTGCCAGGTTGAGGACACTGAATTAACATGAGCGCAAGGCGAACAGAGCGTAGCATTATATGAGGCGAGTGCAATTATTATACAGACCTACACTGTAAGTTGATCAGCTAATATATACGTTTGCAATTTATTTATTGTTTGCAAATTATAAACCAGGTCATGTGGATTCTTTTTATAACTCTGTCAATGTTAGCTAGATGCATGGCTGGCTGTGTTTACAGTCACACAGATATAAGCTAATGTTAGCTGAAGCTCAATGCTTACCTGTTCAGGAGAAAATTATCCAACTCAGCATCCATCTTGAAATCCTTCTGGGCTCTAAGCTGCCTCCATCTTTCAAATGCAACTCCCAGGATTTACCTGTGTTTTAGCACGGCTCTGGTCATGGAGCTTTTTTGAAAGAGGACGAGGCTTTTTAGGTCAGGTAGAATCGAGTACAATCTCAGTTGATCCAGTTTGTTTGCCTGCTTCCATGGCTGCAGCACGCTGTGTTTGTGTGCCAATTAGTTTCATATCTGGCAACCCGGGGTAATAAACACACAGACCAACAAACCTCCTAAAAATCCAAACCAACAACCAACCAAAACAGATGTTCCAGCCCGGCAAGGACATTTCAAAGGAGAACACACTGGCTGTAGCATTGTGTTCGGAGAAGCCTGTATTTCGCCTTAGCGTGTTTCCTTAATCTCTGATGACATATCGTGGTCATTTTATGATTTAGTACAGTACATTTGTTACATATGGCTCCTTTAACATGGTTCTCAGAAAACTGAGAGAGATTAAATCTGTTTGTTTTTTTCGTTATTCAACGGCAGTGGGATCCCATAGGGAGATAACGTCATGAGAGCCAACACAGCATGCTCTCAAACCCCAATAAATACATAGTTATCCCAATAAGGAGAATGGGAGCCAACAGCATGTGCCTTAATCAGTTAAGCTAAATCATGTCTCACTAAATTATGTCTCACTGTGATGTTTGTACACAATGTGGTGTAATAGGAAAATTGACACTGAAACAAAACACACACACACACACACACACACACACACACACCACAATTTAAATAACAAAACAGCAAAACAGTCTTGAGAGTTGTACTGCTTGTTCAAACAGGTAATATAAATAAAATGTAAAATGTCATTAATATACTGTCAAATATTTAGCAAGTCAGTTATTTTATTTTGAGGACTCGCCACCACTGGTCAAACCCAACCAAATAGTATTTATATCCAATGCTAGTCATCATGAAACGGATACATCAAAGTTATGTATCTAAAGATATGTTAAGATGTGTCAAATTAATCAGTATACATACAGCTCAACAAAAAATGTTCACTTAGTTGACAACATCATATTTTGGGCTCAACATTATTAGCCATTGCTGGAGAGATAAGCCATCTTAAAATGGTTGTATCTGCTACAAAAATCAATACCTTAATATCTCTAGAAAACAGTATGATCCGTTGCCAAATTATGTCGTTCAAACATCATTGTGGTCAGTGTTGTGATAATGCTCGATTCACTGGTCCTAAGCCACTACCTGTATACTAACCCACTACCTGTATACTAGGTATACACTACCATACAGTCTCTGATACCGACATACTAGCTGTACACTAACCCACTACCTGTATGCTTCGCACAACCTTGCGTCCTGATTATCACTGGGAATCGTATCCTGATGCCAAGGTTTCCAAAAGTCAATAGACTTGATGATTGGCATCCATGCACACACACACACACACACACACACACACACACACACACACACTCTCTAGGCTAGAAAGGCTAAAAAGTCAAAGGATCAAGATAATTTTAAGAGTTTGTGTCTGACCTAAAAAAACAGATGCCAGATTTTTCAACCTGGGCCTCATTTTCCCATCATTTGGGGTCTTTCTGACTAATGCGGACAAGAACTGTTGACATTGGTCCAGTATTGAGCGAGAACACAGCCACATAACGTCTCCGTTGTAACCCATCGGGGCAGTAGCAGGCTCAGATTGTTATAAGTGTTAGACAACATTATGGAAATGCTCCCTACAAAGAAATACAACTTTTTTCTTTACCTTTCGCTTGATCTGGGGTCTGTTTGTTATTGTGTTGTAAGAACCATAAGAACGGTGGTTACGCAACTAACGTAACCACCGTTCTCTAAGAACTGTTAGGTCTGCCTCGCCCTCTTATTAGCTTCAGCCAATCTCTCTGTCTCAGCTAATTGATTCATTCAGTTCACCTGCTCCGTTTGTATTTCAACCCCAGCTTTCTGTACACTCACTGCCAGATCATTGTTCCTGCTTTGTCAAACCTCGTTCCACGATTTACTCAGCTTTCCAGTTTGTCTTTCCCGCCTGCTATGACCCCTGCTTTCCTGATGTCTTTTCCGCCTGCTACGACCCCTGCCTGCCTGACGCCTATCCCGCCCGCTACAACCCCTTGCCTGCCTGACACCTCTTCCTCCAGCCCCCGATCCCTTGTATGTACTACCCTGCCTGTTGCCGATTCCCCGCCTGTCTGATTACCCTGCCGCTGCCTAGTCCTTGTCTGTCTTGTTTCTCAGCTTGTACTAGCCTGCTATTCCAAATTAAATCCCTTTGTCATCTCTCTACCTGTCTTCTTGGATTGTGCGCTTGGGTCCTAACCTTATATGTAACACCAACGTAACATTGGTAACAACCTGAGCCTGTCAGTGGCAAAAACAAGCACTTTTAGACGCGTACATTTATGGTCGCTATTGCCCATAAATGTACAAAGGGGTTACAATGGAGACGTTATGCGGCTGCGTTCTCGATCAATACTGGACCAATGTCAACAATTGTTGTCCGCATTAGTCAGAAAGACCCCAAATGAAAATGAGGCCCAGGTTGAAAAATCCTGAAGTTATCCTTTTTTTTGTCTCAGTCTTTATGATTTACTCACCTTTTTTTCACCACAAACCAAATTGGTTACAAATAAGTTTTGTAATAAAAGTGATGACTCTAGTGATACATAGACATAGGGCTGGTTTAATTATTCAACACTACCTACTTTAACGAAAGCACAGTAAACACTGGTAGCTAAGCAACTTCCCTGTGCAAACCGTTTCCACAGCTTTCTGGCATGCAGAGCTTCTTGTTAAAAAGGTATTAGATATAAGAGGCAAGTTAATTGTGAATACCAAACAGACATGGCAACACCTTTTCTGCATGCTGGACATGTGTTAACAAAAGCCATCATTCTGGATGATTTTATATAGAGCTGGGCTATACACAGGCACAAACAACACACAAGTGTTGTACTCCCTTCAATACCGCCTGGCAAAAGCAGAATAAGCCTTTAATTAACTGACTTTTTCTTCTCGAGCCACCGTCCACTTAGCAACTGAACAATAGTCCCTTGGTAACCACAGGCTGCTTGACGAACAAAAAGCCATTTCTGTTTTGAACTGTGATGTAATGGTTTTCACAAAGGATGGTAAAAAGCTCATTACTCGCAATGATTTGTGTCATTTATTGGAGAAATCTTTTACTTTCAAGCTATGTTTTACTTTAAAAAACAGGGCAAAGAGAGAGGCTGCAATTGAACATGGGTCACTACATGGTTAGCACTCTAGCTGAGGGTTGAGCTACCATGCCATCCTCTTCAGTGGTTTGTTTACTTCATGGATCAGACCATTAGGGTTGTCTTATAATGTGGTTATTTCTTGGCATCAGGGGAGCGTTCAATGGGAAGCTGAGAGAGTTCCCTTGATTCTGTGGGTTTGCTAAGTGGTCGGGAACAAAGAGCAGATACAGGAGGATGTGAAAAGTGATGGCAAAAGGCCATCACTTTTCACATCCATCACTTTTCACATCCTGATGCTAAAAGAGGACACTGAGGAGAGGACAATGAGAGAAAGACGTTCAAAAAGCAAAGGCATAGAATGAGCAGTCAATGATCAGCAAATGAGTCATTTTGTTGAGTCCTAATTATTTAAGGTGATATTTTTTTTTAAACCTTTTTGGCCCTGAATATGAAATAACATAACAAATAATATACTCTTTTGAAACTGAACTAGTCTCAATGAAGATCTTCGCCCAGTTCTTTCATTACCACACAATACTATGGTGACCACAGTTTCACAATATACCACTGCAATCGTGTAAAAATCCAATGTATGTTTTACATATGTTTAACATAACACACACGCACTATGGGCCTGATTTACTAAGATCCCAAATAAAGAGCACATTGCTTGTACATTGCAACATATTGCGCGTTTGGTTGGTGTATGTTGGCAGGTGATCAACTAAGAATAATTGCGTTAATGACAACAGGTGCAAATAGCAGTATTGCGTGTGCAGGTTTTGTGTGTTTTAGTGGTTTCCGCCATGGAGAATTTGGACGGAAAGCAGAAATGTCTGAATTATTTTTACTTCTCGTCATTCCAAAAATGTTAACATGAGTGACAAAAACCCTTTCTCTACGTATTCTTTCATTGTGCCTATGTCTCCTCCTATGTGTCCTCCTATGTCTCCTCCTTGCCACAATAAGCGGCCATCTGTGCGCAATGCTGGGCTGATTAACCCCTTCCTTTCAAACGTATTAAATACAGACGCAGTCACAAGCACTGCAATTACTTTTGGGCTTGGTAAATCACATTGCGTGGCTGAATGAACCTATTTGCATTTTCTTCTCCCAGTATTTTGCGCACTAGGGCAGAGACGCCCCATATTGCATTCATTAAGGCAAACGTACTAAATGGACATTGCGTGTGGTCTTGCGCATTTGAAAGACGCAATCCTCAGTGCGTACCAGTAGATCAGCTTGCACATTTGTTTGCGGGTGATATCAAGTTTGCACACGTTTTTACACGTGCAAACCTTTAGTAAATCAGGCCCTATGTTCTTTGCGATTATAAAAGAACACAATTTTACTGCCATTTTGCCTTGATCCAGCTCTTGAACCTTATTAACTTGAACTTTTATCTATATTTACACCCATTAATAGTTATAGCGTAGCAAATTTGGGGTCCCCCCCCTCGCCACAGTTTCCCAGCACCCTGTGGACCACTGTGGCTAAGAGCACGCTGCTTCTCCACAAGACCTCTCCATTTAAACTCTGTTACTAACAAAGCCCTGCATGCATTATTCATAGATTATTACTCTTGTCCCGCTGTTGTGTTGCCTGATGCTGCTGTTTGCTAGCTACCTGCCCTGATGCTCGCGTGCTAGACTGTATGTGCTCCATGTGGGACCTATGTCATGTTTATTGTGATTGTATGGAAGTCATGGGTGTGTTTGGAAATGTTTGGATGTGTGCTGCTGGCTTTTAACTTTAATTAATGTAACGTATATTTACATGTACAAAAATATATTTGTTCTATGTTTCTTTTATATCTTTTCTCTTGGTCGTCATCCATCTTTTCTCTGGGTGAATATTAATGAATGTGACAACGGTCCTGGAGTCTTTAAAGCCATGGCTCATGGAGGGTGAATCACGGTCTCCTTTGATAATGTTTTGTGAGAGTTTTTGTCCTTGCAGCATTAAAGCATCTCTGAACAGAAAAGCCATTCATCTGAGAATTACTCTTGTCTTTGCACCTCGACATCTTATCAGAAATGTTTTTATATAAAAAAAAATATATATTAGACTTGGTTGAGATTAGTCTTATTAGATTTATTACCATTATTAGGGCTCAGAATGGCATTGTTTGCATTTACACATTTCATTGTATTTATCATGGTTATTATTATTATTATTATTATTATGAAAGATCTGGTACATGCTGTATAATATAAGTAACACACACACAACCAACAGAAGTGTTGACACAATATGTCAATGATAGAGTAGGCAGTCTGAAGAGCTATTTGTGGAAAAAGTCAAGGGTTCCCATTACGCCAGCAGCAAACTTTCATTGGCGTTACAACAATTGCGATCATTTTTCTGTTGAATTGATTAACCATTTAGACTATCACGTCTTAAATATTGAGCAAATGAATGCCCAATTCAAGTGATCAAAAGCCAAAGGGATGTCTGACAAGCAGCCAAGAAAAACAAACAAACAAAAGTAATCATTTTTATTTGGAAAACAGCAAACCATATATTTGCAAATGTTCGGCAGAACATGACTAAAAAGATTAAACAAATATAAAAAACATAGTCAATTCAATTTCAAATGACTGACTTCATCGTTTCAGCACTTGCTCACATTAATCGGATTGTCTCTGTAAAAGAGGTCAATAAAAACTCCCTACTAAGGGATATATTTGCAGGACTTAAGCAAGGTATGCAGTTCCAGCACCACTACCGACCTACATAAGGACCTCACCCAGGGTCACGATGGTAATATGTACAAACCTTACTTATCTCATAACACGACAGAAGATCTTTGATGTCACGGTCCTGCCCGTTTCCCTATGTTTTTCCCCTACCCTGTCGGTTCTATGTTCTGTTTTCTATGTTTGTGTGTCTGTTCTATGTTCTGTTTCTATGTCGTGTGTGTGTGTGTGTGGGCGTAGCCTTGGCTTCCGGGCCTGCCTCCGCTACTCACCTGCGCTGCGTTACTCATCAACTCCTGCAGTATTTATACCCCGGTCTACCAGCCATGCATCGCCAGATTATTCTGCCATTTCCGTTGGTATTGATTCTCTTGGCCTTCTTGGTGTTACTCTTAAATCTAAGCTTGAATCCTCGTTTATGTTTTATGTTGTGTTTCCCCATGTCTGACGTCTTGTTTCTGTCCATAGTGTTTCCCCTGTACGCTTCTATCCTCGCGTTGTCCCTCCCGACAACAACCCTGCTCCTGGTCCTCCCTGCTCCCGCAACCCTGCCTGCCTTGGTTCCCGCTGTTCCCCGCCTAGCCCTGGCTTCCAGTGATTCCCCTCGTATTATTCCCATCATTCTACCCTGTTTTTGGAAATAAACCTCTGTTACCCTACTTCCCTGATTTTGGTCTGCATTTGGGTCTATATTCTGAATCAACCCTGACATTTGAACTCTTAACACATTGGCTGTCTGAGTGTTTTATGAATGGACACATCTCATGCCCACAATGATGATTTGAACCATCTGCTACAATTCATTTACACCGCCTAACCTTTCACTATGTTGTAGTTTCACATGAAGAGAAATGACATGGCATCAATACAACTGATGGCTATAGATCTTGAAACAAGATCTCACTCTATGGGTCATCAAGCAATGATCAAGCAACGATGAAACGACGATGGTGGGTCTGCATGCGGGAGAGATGTTAAACAACTTGAAGTAATAGTTAGTTAGTGTGATCCATCGGAACCTTGTAAGACAGCTGGAATTAGAATATAGGACACAAATTAGGCAAGATGAAATAAAGGCAGAATCCACCCCAGAGATATTTCCTTTCTCTTTTTCTTTTCTAGGCCGCCTAAATCCCTCGCTCTTGTTTCATATTAATCCACGTTCATTAAAAACCGGCCTCTGCGTCGGGTCCCGGGCTGTTTGTGGTGGGGTGTTAATATTCACACCGGAGGGGGTGGAGGGCAACTGTGGCTCTCTATGAATAGGCTGAGTAGGCTCAAGACGACTCAGAAACAACTGAAACTCTCTATTCATTCTTTAATTTCTTCCTGTATTGTTTATTTGTATGTATTTCTTTCTTTTTCTTTCTGACTAATCCTTTTAATTTCTTTCTTGTTTTCTTTCTTCTCTGTCTGTCTATCCTTTTTAGACAGACAGGCTTTTTTTGTCTTTAAAAAAAAAATTTGAATTATTTTTGGGGACAAGTTTGGGTTGTCCCTCAAGAAATGATAAAAACACATGGGACATGGCCCTTAATGAAAGCTGGAATGTAGGTTTAATCCCCTAGCAGGGGTATCAATATGTGCCCTTTCTAGGGTCAACTAAATCCTTCTCAGATGTTATCCTCTGCCTACCATCCCCCCACCCCTCCTTTCCCCAAAGACCGCGGCTAGTTAATACGGCAAAGGGGCAACGAAATGAACCGTACAACTCTCACCCACTAACTCCGCAAATCAATAGGCATGGATTTCAAGCTTATCTCATCGTGTTTGTTTGGCTAATTAGTTCTCACCAATGTTTGCTTTTCCGTACTGCGGTGATGAGCCGTGTGGAGCGTGGTTTTGAGTGGTAAATAATAAGGATGATGCTAAAAGTTAGTCTAGAATGATATGACCTGACCAACTTCATTCTTTCTCCATTTTTCTCATGCTCATTTGTGCACATTCGGTCAGTCTTAGCTTAACACGATATGATCGGCTTAGGGAAAACAAGACGGCAAGCGAGAGTCAAAGTGATCCCCTTACCTGATCCCAGGGACAGATGATCCCGCCGAAAAACATGAAGAGGTAACCCATGACGACCAAGCAGGCCCAGATCACCAGGGAGAACACACGTAGGAGCTTCTTGAAGATAGACTCGATGCACACCAGCACGAACACCGCCAGGAAGATGGCCATCGCCGTGGGAACGGTGATTACAAAGGCCACGTGGTCTTCGATGTTCTAGAGAGAGAGAGAGACAGAGAGAGAGAGAGAGAGAGAAAGAGGAAGTTAAATAACAACTCACAGTTCAGAGCGAGAAAAAGCCGTCGAGAGAATTGGATCGCATGAGCGCCAGGGAAAAATTCATCAAACGATGAAAGGTAACCGTGAGTGTGTGTGTATGTGTGTGTATGTGTGTGTGTGTGTGTGTGTGTGTGTGTGTGTGTGTGTGTGTGTGAAACAGAGCTAAATAAAGAATAGCCATGTTAGGCGGAGCAGGAGAGGAGCTTCATCTCAAGGGGACAAGGGAACAGATGGAAACGTTAGAAGACTTAGATTTTTCTTTCACAACTAAAGTGAGATGTGACGCCTTTCTTCTACTAGGCCTAAATGCGATTCAAAATGGATCCGTCAGTCCCTTTGTTATTGTTATTTGTCACATTCATTTCACAAAACAACAAGGTTAAAAGTGACCGAATACCTCCTAGAAACATCAGATATGAACCATCATAGGAGCGCATGGTATCTTTGTTTTTCTAGGATTATAGGATGTGCAATAGAAAACAGATCCATCCTCCCATCATGAATCACAACGATGAACCACAAACTGTTGTGTTGTACATGTTGCAGCGTGAGTTGGACTCCTCCACTTTGCAAATCCATCACACTTTTGCTTTTGCCGCCATGGCTTCTGTTGTGATTACCGTCAGCGTGGCTCCCAATTGGCTGTCGTCTTTCCCATGTGACAATCCATACACTGCGTACGTATGGACGTTTTTATTGTACTTTATTATTTGTAACCCACAGAAGACAATTCACATTGTGTGTACCACAATCTACAAATATTTTATACTTATGCTTTGTAAAATGATATCCACACAAATATTTCTAGATCCACAAATACATATTTTTCTCAATTTTGTTTGTGGATTTACACAGTACATGTATGTAGATATAGCTACGTAGATAAGTCAATTCTTCTCTTGTGTTCTCTTCTCTCTAGGATGCATCACATGACCTTCCCTGCAGCCCCACTGTCAATCACTCCACACACACACACACGCACGCACGCACACACACACACACACACACACGCACACACACACACACACACACACAGAGTATTATCTGATAACACAGTAGACAGGCTGTGGGAGCCTCTCATGTCCTCTCCAGAAAAGAGAGTGAGGGACAGCCTGTGTCTCTCGCTCGCTCACTCTCCCCGGCTTTATTTACCATCTGTTTGACGCACATATTGTTCACCGTCTCCTTCTGTTTCCCCGTTTTGGTCTGTTGTCACGTCTGTCTGTCTGTCTGTCTGTATGTCTGTCTGCTTCCCCACTCAAAGGCACTAGCGGAAGACGTATTAAGATAATATGTTGTCTGGAGTGTGGATGTGGACAAGCCACAGGGATCGGAGGAAGCCCACACACACACAGGGAAGGGGGGGTGGGGTTGATTCAAACCACACAAGCACTGAGTGACACTGTGTGTTTTACACACACAGTGTAAAACACTGTGTTTAGTGAAAGGAAGATATTTTAGCCTAGATTGTTGAATCCTAACACTCAGAAATGAACATTATTTTCTAAATGATTGATACTAATTATTTCATATTAATGAGTAACTTTGCAGCCTTGTAGGTCCAATGCTGCTTACTAATACTAAGTATAATACTAAGTAACCCTTTTTCAATATGCCTCAAAGAGACCCTTTCAAGAGCCAGGAAGGAACTCATTGAGGCAAAAGTCTTCTCAGTACTCAGGGCATACCCTAAATGGGCCCCCGTGGCGACCATCACCAAAGTCCAATTCCCATCTATTATGGATCTACATGCTCCCCTTCAAGCCTCTGAGATTGGGAGTTTGAATAAAACATTCAGGATGGACGTATAGGCACAGTGAAATGCATGTTGCCACATCATCATTGCAGTGAGTTACACAACAGGGGTTATAAAACTCGACTTGGATTACACACACACACACACACACACATATATATATATATATATATATATTATTAGTTTCATGGTTTATTTCATTCAGTGATACGTTATCCCTGGCTGCCTTGCCCCCCCCCACATCTCTTCCTGGTTTAACCTTTACTGTTATTAGTTTAGTGTCACTAAGAGGCAAAGATACATTCATTAGAGGCTGACCCTAGAGCTACACTAGGGGGGGCCTCTCGCTCTCTCGCTCTCTCTCTCTCTCTGAGATACATTTCTATCCATCCATCTATCTGTCTATCCAGCAATTATCCCCTCTGCCAAGAGATGAATCTCCCTCCCTTCCCCTTTTCAACTTTCCTTCTTCCCATCTTCCTCTCCGCCTCCTCCACCCCATCCCTTCCCTCCATCTCTCGCTCATTGTCGCTCTCTCTCTCTTGCACACGCACACACACACACACACGCACACACGCATACACACACGCATACATGCAACCAAAGGGGTGGGACAGGGCTGGTTGTGTGTGATGGGGAAGAGCACTGATTCTTGCCCAGAGCGGATCTCTGAAACAAGCCAGGATTTAGGTCAACAAGCCAGCGGGATAGGGCAAGAGAGGAGAGCACACACACACACACACAGGGAGAGTGAGAGCGTGAGAGGGAGAGGGAGAGGGAGAGGGAGAGAGAGAAATGAGGTGT
>OMKN01031358.1:2120-13979 GCA_900302345.1 Melanonus zugmayeri | reverse complement strand
CCAAATCAGCTGCTGACTCTAACCCAGCGCTGGCCGGCCGCATGCACTCCTGTCTGGTCTGGCCCTGTCTTGCGCGACCGCACACCCGCTCACAGGTTGTTGTTTTTTCTCTTTCTCTCTCTCTCTCTACTCTGCCTTTCAATGACACCGTTGTAAACACTGACTGTCGCTCTCTCACATGCCCTCTCTCTCACTCTTTTTAGCATACAAAGTCTCGCTCATACCCACACCAACAGACTGTACCCCCATTCTACCTTGCATAATCCCTCTCTCTCTCTTTATCCCTCTCTCACCATCTCACCAACAGATCAGGTTTCTCCCACCTCCCCTCCCATCCCGATCTAAGATTATCCACTTTGTGTGTGTGTGTGTGTGTGTGTGTGTGTGTGTGTGAGAGAGAGAAAGACAGAGACAGAGTGTGTGTGTGTGTGTGTGAGACAGTGTTTTTGAATGGGACACCTACAGTGGAATCTGGGACAGGAATAGTAAGTGGGTGTACAGCTACAGTATAAGTTTCTACTGAGCTCTCAAACTTGTTGTGTCCCTTCTGGCCTTCCGTCCCTCTCCCCCATTGGCTTAGCTGTTTTGAATGTTTAAATGAATGTACATATGCCTCTAGACATCTGGCCTATTCCACTGCATGGGGTATTGTAGAGAGATTATGATTATGAAAAGGAAACATGTATGTTCAGATTCAAATAGTTGTTTTAATGACTATTATTCATATTCATCATTTAGTTTTATTATGTATTTATGGGTATGTTCATTTATTTCCATTCATCAAGATTGTTTCAAGATTTCTTGAAACTAAATCTATTAATCAATTCACAAGAAACTGTCAACTTTTAGCAACCAGACAGACCCACCCCAGAAAACCCTCATTAGTAATACAGACTGTGACCGTCATCTCGACGTCCCAATGGATAAATCAGCTCATTTCAATCATTTTATTCAACAGAGAAACTGAGCTTTAAGTTAAGTGGTGTCAGTTTAGCATATCCTCTGCACTACAATTTGCTAAAGATCAAATGCAACCCAGTGCTTATTTGGAGCAAACAGACGGCTGTGTTGGATCACAGTGTTTGTCTCTGCAAAACAAACAGCGCTATATTTAGACCCAAACACATGAAGGACCGATGGGTGAAATATTCGATATAAGCTGCATGAAAATATCAAGCGATGCACGTAGGAACATATTATGTTATGCACTCATTAACCCACAACGTTACATTTTGACGTTTATTTAAAACTTCAGATCATATTCCAAGTTTCCTAATTTGGATGCGTGGTGGCTGTGTGTGTTATTGGAGATATTAATCGTTGCAATGTGTGTGTGCGTGTGTGTGTGTCTGTACACAGTGCAGAGTTGCATCTAATCTCGATATAAATATACGCACACACTATATAAATAATACATATAAATAGACAAGGCATCAACACTACAAACGCAGGCGTATAGGAGGAGTAGGAGTATATTTATATTAGTTTATCACTTCAAACAGGTTATTAGAGTTAGTTGGATTCCAATCATGTGTTTTTTACACTTACAGGAATAGTTGATGATGACATTCCCAACATCCATATCTGTTCAAACATAAACAAGGCCAAACCGCTATCATTTCTGTAAATGCAGTATGAATCATAATCATATTTTAAGTGGATTGTAGTAATTTTTTGGGTATATCCTGTAATATCATCATCAAATGCAGCCGTAATCTGTATGTTTTCGTCTTTAGACCACGTGGTCCGATTAGACGCGTTTACATGCAGACGTGGGCAGTCAAGCTTAGGAAAAAAGAACATCCCGGGTGTCAGTTAACAATCTAAACTTTAGCTCTATTTTATATAGCTATAAAACCAAGTATAGCTAATGAATGGAAAGAGCTACCACAGTAGGTGGGGCTGAACAGTTCTATGTGAACTTTTACTTTTTGAACTTTTGAACTTTTACTTTTAGAAGTGACTTCCTTTGTGGACACTATGCATTATGGTCCTATAGACCTTCTCCAGAGGCCCAAGTATGACCTGAGTAAGACAGAAGAGACACAATCATCTACACATCTAACCCCTGATGTTTTCCTCAGCTCCGCATGAGCTCAGTTACTATGGTAATATTTGGAAAAGCTTCATCATGGGTAATTAGACCAAATACCGTTTATTCATAGCTGTGTAATTATTTATAGAAAGTAGTTGATCACTACTTCCAAATGCTTCTCACTAAGCTGTAGTATCTTATTGTGTAAGTCATAGTGCACCTCCATCTTTCTATTGAGCTTTATCTTCCTTTCCATATTCTCCATCGCTGCAATCTAGTTTTCCAGTAACACCACTCCCATTTTGGTGAATATGGAAGGAACAACAACCATTGATTGAAAAATATGAGCCCAATATGAAGCTCTCTCTCTCTCTCTCTCTCTCTCTCTCTCTGAAAATATTATTTGAAAAGATCAAGTTCAGCAAAAAAACCTCTGAATGCTTTTAAGCCACTCCAGAGACCATGAGAAAAGAGATGCGCGCACACACACACACACACACACACAAACACACACAGCAGCTGACACTGTGTTTGCTTTGGCCCAACATGTATGAAACTACAACAGCCGCGTCAGCGACAATCCCGACAAGACAAAGGATTGAGTGTGTGTGTGTGTGTGTACTCTAGTGAGTGAAAAGAAATCTGTTACACACTCGCCATGTGCACACCGCTACCATGGCAGCCACGGTAACCGTGACAACCTCAGAGAACAATGACACACACTTCACGCATATACTGCAGTCTTTGCAATGCAAAAAAAAGAAAAGAAAGAACCCTAGACAGTGAAATATGAATGGGTAGCGGCACACAGTCTACATAGGTACATTGTTTAAGTTACCTTTGAAGTTGTGAAGAGATTTGTAATATCTACGACATTTTTAACAAGGTAAAAGTTCTATCAGACGTGTTTAAAATCATGATTTGGGAGTTTAAGTGAGTGGAGTATGAAGTAAAGTCATGTAAAACACATTCAAAAGTAACGATGGCGGAAGAAAAGAAAAATTAATTTAAGGGAAATGAAAATACCTTCTCCAATATCAGATAAATAGTCCTCAATGAGGGTTTCGGGCACATTGGCTTTGACTGTGTGATTGGGATGGAAAAAGAAAGGGTTAAAAATAATAAAAATAAAGAATTGTGGGAAAATCATATTCATGATGAAATAACAAACAAATTAATAGAATTATTAGAAGGTTTCACTCCAAAATGCTTTAACTGTATGTTTTGACTATAACTTTAAGAGTCATTAAATCAACATTTCTAGCTATTAAGATTTGGTTAATTGCTGGTAGCATATTTCATCACTGCAATCATTCTAAAATGTGAATTATGTATAATATCGTGGAGAACATTTTGGAGTGAAGGTCTTCCGTCATAATCTGATTGTAACCGGAATGCTGGGTGAGGTGAATATGGTGTTATGATTATGATCTTTTCTTTTCTCTCCCACCCATCACTATTACAGAAACTAAGTGGTGGCTGAGACCAACATTCTTGATTTAATCTAATACTGGTAATTGAGTTATTTAGCAAACTCTTTTATTCAACGTGGCTTACATCACATTTTTCATAACATTTGTAGATACAAATTAAGGGTTGGGCATCTCGCTCGAGGATGGCTGCGCTGCGGACAATGGGGATCGAACCCAGTACTCTTTGGCACACCCTAACTACTATACTATCCCAAATTCCGATGTGTGTTGCAGTACATGGCAGATGTAGGAGCCGATATTCCCAAGGCCATGGATCACCTCGGTCTATTGTGACACGATGAAGGCTGTCGCGTCGACGGCAGCTATTTTATTTAGATAGATATCAATCATATTGACTCATGATAGGGAACATAAAATTGAGTTCTTACCTTCGTCGTCAGACATGTCTAGCACCTCATTCATGGTCTCTGGGACATTCATCCTGTGCTTCTCTGTCACCGTCTGTCCACGCAAGACATAAAAATGACAAAATGTGGTTACTGAAGGCCAAAAGTCCAGACTGTTCCCATCACGTAGGAGTTATTAATGAGTTGAATATGGCCGCTTATGTTAATATGGCCTGTTCTGCTCCGTCGGCGTCTGGGGTTTGATTCTAGGCAGCCTAGTGGCTGTGCTGTGAGTGTAAAATGGGACACAGGTTGAGAATACTAGTAAGTAGATGATAATAATAATAATAATAATAATAATATTATATGTGGTGGTGGAAGGGGCGTGGTTTGTGCGTCAATGTGCAAAACGAGGGAGGCGGGGCAGCTTTCCCGGGTTGGATGCAGCTGTGGGTGATCGGTGATTAGGTTGGTGTTATAGTAATCATTGTTCTATTGTGCCCACAGTGAGACTGGTTCCCGAAACCAGTGGAGTAGCCGGTGTGCTTGTGCTCACTCGTGACATACTGGACGATCGTATGTTTGGACGATCGGACTCTGGACTATTGACGGCGTGACGGACATTACCGACAGATTGAACATTGTTTATACCGTCATTTATGTGTTGTGCGTTTTGCAAGCGGGAAGAGATCAAAGTGGTTTGGCACTCGGTGTCACCTGTGTGAGTAAAATAAAGACTCTTAACCCGCCTCCGGCGTCCTTGCCTGCTTTATACCCGTGGGGGTAGCTGAATCTCTCACATTATAATAATAATAATAATAATAATAATAATAATAATAATACTGAGATGAGTACCATGAAGAACAAAGAAGCTCCACACATATTTATGTGACTGTAGTTTGTACCTGTGCACACACACACACACACACACTTACCACAGAGGTGAGGGTCTCCTCTGTGACGGTCTTGAGTGTGTCCACCACAGAGATGTAGCCCAGCCGCCTGGCGATGGACAGGGCACTGTTACCGTTCTGTACAGGAAAACCAACACAAAGGTACGGGATGATAATAAGACCCAGGTACAGATGTATGCTTCAGGTAAGACATCAGCTAGGATCAGCAGCTAGCTACATGGTGTCAAGACGGGTGTACATATAAATTAAAAAAGTAGTGCATGTGTCAGTGTGTAACTACCATAGACTACCATATAAAAATATGGACGTAGCGTTCGTGACGTCACGCACTGGTTTACACACGACCGTTATGAAGCCGCAGATTTCACGTTATGGGGCGCCATTGCTTGAGATGTTTTGCAACCAGCAGTGGAAACGATCCATATTTGGCACATTGAGGGCGGGAATTGAATGGCCGCCTCGCAGTAGTCTATGGCCAGAACTCATTAATATTCAATCCTTAATAACTTTTTTATTAAGTTTTCTAACTGAACAAAGAAAAAAATGTACGTGCTTTGTATTACGAAAATGAAATCTCATTTTTCCCATTGACTTGAATGAATGGTGGTGGGCACCACCGCAAGCCACCTATAGGCCGTTAGAGGAACTACACATTAGTCGCATCACTCATTCTGTTGCTTCTAAAAACAGATGAATGAGGTGTGAGTGAATGAGTGTGTGAGTATGAGTGAGTCAGTGTGTGTGTGTGTGTGTGTGTGTGTGTGTGTGTGTGTGTGTGTGTACTGACAGCGGTCAGCTCGTTGGGCGACGCTCCGTGCTGTAGCAGCAGGTTGATGATGTGTGTGTGTCCCTGCTGGGCAGCCTGGTGGAGAGGAGTGTAGCCATTCTGTACACAGAGAGAGAGAGAGAGAGAGAGAGAGAGAGAGAGAAAGACAGATAAAAAGAGCATATATGAGAGAAAATTCTAATCTTACAATACATCAATATGCAAAATATAGTACAATTTATACAACATATAATATATATAATACAATTTAACACGACTTGCTAGCTTTACATATGTGGCTGTTATTCTGATTCCATGTACAACCTCCTGTAACTTTTTCCACCTAAAAGATAAATATTTGGATTGAAACATATGAGGGTTATGACAAATTCCGCATATAAACCTTGTCGTGGAATATATTCTATGGTAGGTTGGAGAAACCTTATTTATATTCACTGTATATACATAATCCCCACACAAGGCGATCGGAGACATTCACATAAATACGCGTACGCTCCAGACACAGACACCGGGAGGATACCTTGGTCTTGGCGTTGGCCTTTGCCTGGTTCTTCAGCAGGAAGGCGACCATCTTGACGTTTCCGTAGTGACAGGCAACGTGGAGCGGAGTGTAGCCCATCTATATCCAACAGCCAATATACAGTATTAGTGAGAGGTGTTCAATCATAATCATTTGTTCATTTGGTGCAATGGTATATTTAGCTATAACATTGCACTATAACATGTTGCTTATAACATTTGAGAGAGCGAGAGCACCAGAGAGAGAGAGACTATGATAAACAGCAGCAGCAGCAACTGTTACCTTGGTCTCAGGGTCCACAGTGGCTCCCTGGTTAATCAGCACCTCAGCCACGTTGACTTTATCCTCCTGGGCAGCCAGGTGGAGTGGAGTCAGACCGGACTGGTGAGACGAGGAGGATAGGAGCACAGCGTTGGTCAGAGCAGGAAGGATACACTGTGTGTGACTTTGAATCCATGGTATGAACCTACAGGCACTCAACATCCTTAACTAGTAGTTGGCTAGTAAGAAGTAATTTCACTTACATTCTCAAATACTGGACACTTTAATGTTCATTCTGTCAGATTTACAGTCTGCATCTACATTTTATTTCTACTACTCATTGTGTAAATGGATATTTGTTTCTGTATATGCATCTACCTTGTTGCCCAGGTTGAGGGTGGCGTCCCTGGCCAGCAGCAGCGTGACGATGTCCACGTTGCCCTCCTGCGCGGCCAGGTGCAGGGGGGTGATACCCTGCCGCGTGACGGCGTTGGTGGCGGCACCGTACTCCAGCAGCGTGGTGGCGATCTCCATCTGGTTCTTCTTCGCCGCGATGTGGAGCGGCGTGTAGCCGTTCTGGAGGCAGGCAGGGACAAGGGCAGCGGGTAGGGGAGATACTGTTCTTTAATGGGTTTTCAAATGCTAATAATGCTTAATGGCGCTAACAATGCTAATATGTATGAAGTCTAAATATATAATGCTAATATAAAGACACTTTATACACACTCACTGTTTATATTCTTAATACAACTACTACTACTACTACACATTAAAAACACTAAACATTAAAATAAAAAATTGGAGCTGGAGAAAAGAAAGACTTCTGGGTCTTGTTAAATACTGTGGCGGTGGCACCATTTATTTATTCAAACAGTTGCTTTGGGGTAAAGGGGACCAGGTGCCAGCGATGATGTCATGGATAAGGCATTGACTGTGGCCAATCACAGCACATCACTAAATCCCTCCACATCATGTCACTGTGTGCAATGTGTGCGCTGCAGGTTTTGTGTGAGCGTGTGTGTGTCTGTGTGTGTGTGTGTGTGTGCACAATTGTGAGTCATGGAGAACAAAGACTGTAACTAGGTCAGCCTGTTATCACTGAGAGAAACACAGAGAGAGACAGAGACAGAGGGAGAGGGGGGAGAGACAGAGAGAGAGAAAGAGAGAGACAAAGAGAGAAAGAGAGAGAGAGGGAGAATGAGGGAGAGAGGGAGAGAGGAAGAGAGCCACAACAAAGTTGAATACACCATGGCACCAATGTGACTATGCTGCATAGTGTGGAGTAGCAAACATTCAACATCCCCTCTCATTATCAATATGTGCTCTGGTTAGGGTGCATTTGATTCGGTGTGATGTCCCCGCCAGGACCGCCCTTACCTTTGCTGCCGCGTGGGGCGATGCTCCCTGGTTGAGTAAAAGCAGCGCCACCTTCTGGTTGTCATAGTGCGCGGCCACATGCAGTGGGGTTAGTCCACTCTGGACACGGGAAGGCACGTGGAGGAATCTTAGTTACTGTGTGTGTGCGTGTGTGTGGCGAAAACACAGTGACATTGAAACAAACGCACACTGGGAAGCGGCAGTGCACGTGTGTGTTGTGTGTGTCCGTGGGAGAAACAAGGTGCTCAGTGGAGAGTTACTGAGAGTTGATATGTATGCTTGCTTATGCTTTTGTTTTTTTCTTTTCACAACGGTGAGCCGACGGTTGAACTCTCCGCTAAACAACAGGCGGGATAAGGAAGGATGGCGTCGTGGTCATACACCAGCATGCTTTGTGTGTTGTAGTCTTGAGCCCAGCCCTTAACCTCAGGGTATACCCAACCTCAGATATCTAAAACACACCAACATGAGGCTATGCAGTGCATTGGATCGCAGGGGCGATCAATATAAAAAGGTATATACCGTGTGGAAAGGTTGTCCATGTGTCATGGTTTGGGAAATTCAGAAAATTGCACCGTTTACAGAGAGATCATGCTATTCCCTTGGCTGTAGGGCTGAAGAACATTTTGAACATGCCGTGAGTCACCGTTAAGTATAGCGAGAATCATCTTGTGTGAATCACAAGATGATGTTGGGTCAATAGCTGACAGGGTAACTGCTTCTTCAGTCAATTGCTGTTACAAATGTCACACTCACACACACACACACACACACATCTCTCTCAACACTAGAACTATTTTCATCTCTCTCTCTCTCTCTCTCTTTCTCTCTCTCTCTTTCAATGCAACAGATGTATGTGCGTCTGTCTGTCCGTCTGTCTTACCTTCCCTGCGGCGTCTGCCGGGGCATCTTTCTGTAGTAGCAGGTTGGCTACTTCTATTTTTCCATATTTCGCAGCGACATGCAGAGGAGTGAAGCCCTTCTGGAAGAACACAAGGAAGCACACCACAATAAAATACTCTTTTTATATATATATATATACACTGTACCAAAATAAAAGCCACTGTTACTAAAACCTTTTCCTTTTATTTTATTTAGCTACTAATTTAGTAAGAGTGAGAGAGACTTTCAGGCAAGTACTTTTTACTCTTTAATCTCCACTTTACTTTTGTTGGAATGGCTAATTCAACTGATCAGATTTTCAAGGATATGAAGTCACTACAACACAAAAAAGCACAGGAAAGGGACTATATGAGAGAGAGAGGGAGAGAGATAGGGACAGAGATAGGGAGAGAAAGAAAGAGAGAGTAAAAGAGGATGGGTGGCTATAGAGATTGTGGTCTGTTTCAACACATTCTGTTAGACCAGATTCTTCTATAGTGATGCAACACTGAGCCGTTGCTGCCTTTAGGTTTAAAAACACACTCATATATTGCACACATATCCTATCAAAACAGGAGTGTGTGTGCATGTGTGCGTGCATGTGTGCGCGTGGGTGTGTGTGTGAGAGAGCATTTCCATGGGCTTGTCACCACATATGTATGCTGCAAGTCCCTTGGATAACATAACACTCCCTTTGGGAGTAAAGGGATGACCCATAATTGCATTGCAGGCGGCCATGCCATCTATATACGTATATACACGTAGCAGTCACTCAGCACTGGCTAGGTTGAGAGAGGGTCATGAATTGTAGCGTTATCTACTGCAACGCAATTTCCGTTCTCTTGCTTCCTACGAGCTGTGTACACCGGTTAACAGTCCCCGGAGCGAGGAGAAGAAAAACATGACAAGAAGAAAAACAACAAAGACAATGAGAATAAATATGGAGTTTTTTGACAATGAATATACGAAACATGTAACGGAGATGGATATCTCTATCGGAAGTCCCTCGCTCTCTCTTGCCGCTAAACCCCTGTAACTGAAACAGATCCCCCTCCCCCCCTCCGAAGCATGCTGGGAAGTCTGGCACTCTCTCTCGCCAATAACGCACATTTGGAGTAGCACGAGGTCCGCACCTCGTGTAACAGGTCTCTAGAGACGTGAACATATAGTACCTTAGTGGTGATTCCCAGGCTGGCCCCTTGGTCCAGCAGAGCAGTAGCCACATCCCGGTGGCCCTCCCTGGCAGCCAGGTGCAAGGGAGTGTACCCGGAGTTGGTGGTGGCGTCCGGGCACGCTCCGTTGGCCAGCAGCTGGTGCACGATGTCTGGCTTCCCCAGCCGACTGGAAATATGCAGCGGCGTCTGGTCGTCCTGGAGAACACCGTCCAGACAGACAATACTCATTATTAAACTAAACTGAGTAGTAGTACAAATGTAGAAATAACTGGCTAATGTTTACGTCCTATGATCGAAATACTGAAATATTGAGACACAATGAATGGAGTTCAACAGTATCCTGTTCCCTGCTGTAACGGACTTCTTCTTTTTTGAGTATTTTGTAAGAATATTGTATTGCACTTCCTCCTTCCTGGGCATTTTGAAGAGGCATATATGTCAGAACCTGCCTATTAAGGTGCTCAAAACGATGTTTACTGGGAAGAGGAGGCATTTTTATATGACGAGGTAATGGATGGGTTGGCGCTTGTGGTGAAAATACTGAATGGCAAACTTTTGCAAAGATTGAAACCACATTTCTAAAAAAGGTTTGACATGTTTGACCAATTTAGCAATGTAGACTTGTTCTTTTCCCGCTACAAGGGCTTTCCTAATCATGTACCCAAACATGTTCTCTTAGCAACACATTCATTTTAAAGTATGATACTTGAACACATCCAAACCCACAGATAACGGTCATATGGAAACTAAAACAACATGCATACATGGACACTTGTCAAAGTGGCACTTTTAAGTCTAGCATTCAATTGTTGATTTAAAAATTGTATGAGGACTGTTCCTTTAGAAAGAATAAAGCTTTTTATGTGGGTACACTCAATTATTTGCACTTGCACACTTGACAGAGACTGAGTTAAGCCAGATGCACTCAGACACACACACACACACACGCTGGGGTTTTACCTTAGCCTTGGCATCGACGCGAGCTCCATTTTGGACCAGATATCTCACAACATTAGACTGTCCTGCTCTAGCTGCCATGTGGAGCGCTGTCTCTCCACGCTGCAACACACACACACACACACACACATTAAGAAATTATGAACACGTCTGCCAGCACATAGGCACATACAAATTCTGCTCCTTGTCTTTCTTAACTGAGCTCTCTCAGTAATCCTGTAGTCACTATGTACTCTGTAGCCAATTATTTTCTCTCACACATATTTTGAACAGACTGCTCTCACCTAACTTTTTGCTCTTCCCGCTGCGTGAGTTCTACTGTGGTCAGGAAAACAGAAGAGGGGAGTGTGTGTGTGTACACAGTGAAAGAGAAAAAGAGAGAGAGACAGAAAGAGAGAGAGAGAGGGACCCCCCACCCATCTCACCATAACGACGCCCCATAATACTCAGTTTCTACGGTAACCTGGCCACAGAGACAGAGTGGGCGACTGAGTAGTCCGAGCTTTAAGAGCAGGAAAACACAGTTGTCTTTCCATCTTTCTCTGCCTTAAGGAACTCCCTCCTTCTCTCCCTCCCCTTGTATTTTCTTAACCCTCCCTCTGCTGCTATCACTCTATTTTTTCCATGTTCCGAAAGTGGAGCGAAGGAAGGAGGGACGGAGGAGAAGAAAATAGAAGGAAAGAAAGAAAGAAAGAAAGAAAGAAAGAAAAGGAAGTCCAAATCTTACCACGTTGGTTGTGTTTGCTGAGGCTCCGTGATTGGTCAGCTGGCTCACAATGTTGTCATGCCCCATGAAGGCTGCGACATGGATCGGAGTCAGACCAGACTGTGGAGAGAGAGAGTGAGAGAGACACAGAGACAGAGAGAGAGAGACAGAGAGAGAGACAGAGAGAAAGAGACAGAGAGAGAGAGCAAGGGAGAGAGAGAGAGAGACAGAGAGAGAGAGAGAGAGAGAGAGAGCAAGGGAGAGAGTGAGAGAGAGAGAGCTGGAGAGAGAGAGAGAGAGAGAGAGAGAGAGAGAGAGAGAGAGAGAGAGAGAGAGAGAGAAAGAGAGAGAGAGAGAGAGAGAGCTGGAGAGAGAGAGAGAGAGAGGAGGGGGAGAGAGAGAGGTGGAGAGAGAGAGAGAGAGAGA
>OMKN01031356.1:2040-29615 GCA_900302345.1 Melanonus zugmayeri | reverse complement strand
AGTGATATAGTGACTGTATGGTCAGTGTACAGTCAGTAAAACATATTAATTCACAGTGTCATGGTGTTGTTATGACAATATTATTAAAAGGGACAGTGAAACTGTCCACTGTCCGTGGTTTTCATAGTTTTAAAACTATTTGATAATTAGAAATTAATAATTTCCATTCACCATTTCCATTTCCATTAAGCATAACCCTTTCTGTCTTACCTTCATCTTGTTTTTGAAAGCATAGGTGTCAGTGTTGACACTGGGGCCTCTCTTCAATTTACACAGAATCACACAGTCCTTGAAAAGAAAGACTTGTCTCTGCTGCCCTCTAGAGGCCGTCTTCATTTCTGGAGATTCTTCCCACACCGTTAAGACACCCTAAAAGGAAAGGTGCACAATGTGTGTGCACATTGAAGTACTGACATTGAAGGCAGTTTCTAAACTGTTTTACTTCCTGAACTCGATGGCTTAACAAATGTTGATTTGCTGAGATAATTGTTGGCATACAAAGTGTTGTCCTATTCTCCTTTACCTGTCGTACGGGCTCGCCCAGGGCAGACAGTGGTGCAGGGTAGTTCTCTATGAGAGAGACCTGCCGCAGTTGATCTGACCTGCAGGGTAGACAGGACACCATGGAGAAGGCGTCCTCCAGAACACAACAGTTCTGGCCACTCTTGGCCTTGTTCTTGATCATTTCCTGACAACAAACAAACCCAGCTCATCAGAGGAATGCAATTATATTGTAATATACTGTATCTATTCAGTGGAAGAGGTCAGGGGGTGGGTTAATTCTTAACTCTTCCTCTTTTTTTTGGAAACTGTTCTACAAGTTGAGAGATGAACTTGACTTGTAAACTCATTACCTTCAGTAAGGCCTGGTAGGTCTGAATGCGTTCTGTGGGTCTTTGAAGGAATGTGAGGACATCCATGGCAGTGGTTTCAGGGTTCACTGGCTCTGCTGTATCCTATAAAAAATAATAGAATAATAGAAAATAGTACAGATATAATGCTAAATAACACATTGCCTTCAGTGCAAAGCTGAATATTGAATGATGAATTTCAACTTTCAAAAACGAACACAAAACATTGGTATATAAAATGAGACATTTT
This sequence comes from Melanonus zugmayeri, assembly GCA_900302345.1. NCBI lineage: Eukaryota > Metazoa > Chordata > Actinopteri > Gadiformes > Melanonidae > Melanonus > Melanonus zugmayeri. The sequence continues at coordinate 28,514 of OMKN01031356.1, read as the reverse complement.
ATATACCAATGTTTTTTTGGGGGGGGTGGATGTTACCCTTGTGTTTAAATACTGCTGGACAGCTTTTTCAGTGACAGAGGCCTCTGCTTGGGTTTGGCCCACCATGTAGTGGATGTACTTCTCAAATTCTTCCGCTTGCTTCAGCAGATGCATGGCCACGTCATCATCTGTGGCACAGTCAGCTAATCTGGGCAGAACAGATCTGGATTGACAAGTTTAAAAAAAGACAAAATCAGCAATATTTATATTTACACATATGGAAATATATAGACACTGTAAGACAGCACACACTGCGAAAAGCACATATATTTACATTTAGTCATTTAGTAGACTTTTTTTTATAAGTCACTTTTTTTTATCCAAAGTGACTTATAAGTGAAGCTGAACAATCAAAGCATGCAATACTACAAACATTACCGCAAAAATAAGTATGAGTATCAATAGGAATCAAGAGGATTTTTGTCAAAAGGTAATAACATTATATATACACGTAAAAGACACTGTATTGTATTTAGCTTTTTTAAATATGTCTGATAATAAAGTATTTGTTCATCTTTTTAATCAACAAGAATGCTGCAGGGGCCTATGTGTGCTACCTCTCGTGGAGGAGTACGATGTCTCTGATGTTCCTGAAGATGGTTTCTCTCTGGTTGAGCACGTTGGCTGGGACGTGGCGGCTGGTCTCCACGTGATGCAGGTGATGAGACATAAACTCCTTCATCTCTTTCACAAACTCTTCCTCACCATCGACCAGGCCCTGGATCAATTGGCTTAAGACAGATTTTATATGATTAGTAGTATTATTTATTATTAATTATTATATAGACATGCAGGTACTGCATGTGTGTTTGATATCTATGTTGTGAATATTACAATTGTATTGTTTCCCTGTGGGATGTGGAAATACCAGCTTTACATTCCCTACTGTAATAATCAGGTAATTGTGTAATGCCTTGAAATCAGCTGGTCTCGAAAAGATCCAAGATCTAAGAACTGTGTAACTGTTACAGTTTAGTTGAAATAAATAATACAAAGTTAAACAAACAACCTGCATAATGTTATGGGTATGTGGGTGAACTTTGGGTGTAATGGGAACAATTGTCATTTGATCTTGTGAAGAGAACACCTGAAAGGAAATTTTTAACATAACATCAGTATGAAAATGTACAGGTGCCCTTTATAGATGTTGCCCTGCTATGACAGACCTCAGTGTTCTCCTGTACTCCTCTCCTGTAGACCCGATCCCATCCAGCTCCTCTTGAGGAGCTCTCCTTAGTGGGAATGTCTCCTGATCCAAATTGAAATGTTGTTTTCAGTGATGTACAACTCTCAATAATCATGCTTTTGTTTTGAAAAAAATATGCAAATATGCAATTTCAGGTTTCCTGCCTGAACTTGTGTTCTTAATATATTTAGCTGTACAGCAAGAAAATGTCTGCTGTCATCCTAACATTATTATTTGAATTATACAAGCAAATGTAAAACAAACATTTATAGAGGTTATTAGCAGAGAATTCGCATTTCTGTCTATTGTGTATCAATGAAAATGACAAAGAAAATAAAAAGTATATTGCCTACATTTCTCTTCTTTTCCAGATAGGCTGGACAGACCCATCCCTGTCGTACAGGGTTGTTTTTGGTAGGCTTCGTGCGAACCAACCACCTGTCCGGGTGGACAGAATCCAGAACCTCTACATACTGGCCCTCCTTCAGAATAAAAGCCTCCTTATTTCCACCGCTAGGACTGCAGTCAGCTCGAGCCACGTAGATGTCAAAGGTCTGGTAAATAAAACCAACAAGCAAATACAAGGCATTATCAGGGATGTTTGTATGCAGACATACTGTATGTGAATATGAGTGTATCATAGAAATACAGCTTGTTATAAAAAAAACCTCTCTTCTATCTTCATCTCCCTCTGACTCTGATCCTGAGACTGTACCAGCTAAAGGTGTGTGGGCGTGATGCTTTGGAGATGGTGTCCTCAATTTGCTGTCAAATTCACCTGGAAAAAAATACACGGAAACATCATAAGCTGTGCTTCAAGGTGTGCTCTCGATGATGACGTTTAGTTTAGAAATTGGCCATGCTGACCTTTGACCTTCAGGAGTTTCTTTTGTGGTTGTGTTTTAGCTGTCAGTTCTTTATCGTCCATTACAGCCATCCGATCCTCTTGTTTGGGATCCTCGCTGTGATTATTATATTATTTTGGTTATGTTACTACAGAGCAATGGTATCATTTAAAATCTGGCATGCGTCCTTCATATCTGACCTGAGTTTAGGAGTGGTTTCAATGGGTTCCATGTAATCTGGAGCTGTGTCATAATCAGAGGGACTGGACACTGAGAGAGAAGAATCAGTGCAGAAGATTCCCAGTTTAGAAGATGATCAAAATATGTATACATTAGGGATATTGGATTGCTATTAAACTCTCATCTCTAAATAACAAGGAATTAAAGGTAGTAACAGCCATGAGCACCTCAGCCAGTCTAGACGCTCCCTGATCATATTGACATTCTGAAGTTGCATTCACTTGAGATGCGGTTGGACACTGTGCAAGTCGCTAGGTTGGGTGATGTGTTCTCGAGCATGGCAAGTTTAAAACACAAAATCATCTACAGCTTAAAACATTCTGGCTTTTTGGACTGTACTGCAAATCTATTGGTTGGTGAGTTAAGTCATGCGGCATGGCCTGTCCCCTTCCACAAATTACCACATCACTTTCTCCATAGGAAAACAATGGGTGGGTTGCGCACGGTGTCCAAGCGCGTCTCAAGTGAACATGCCTTGATCCATTCAACCACTTCACTTACTTGAACTGGCAGGAATAAGCGAGGCTCTCCTCCTCTCCTGCAGACTCATTTGGGCGTCCTGCTCTGTCAGGTTGTAGGCTTCCCACAGAGATACACTTTCACTCTCAACAACATAGCCGGTTAACTCATTGGCTGAGGCTACCGGGGCTACCGGAGTCTGAGTTGGAGGAGGAGCCTGGGGCATTGGCTTGGCCAGCGCTTGAGGCTTTTGGGGAACCGGTTGAAGGGGAGTTATCGCTATAAGCTGTGGGTGAACAGGCTTTTTGGTGGTGACTGGATTGGGATGTTGAGTCTGTTGTGCTGTGATGTTACTGCTGTAGGAGATCACACCAAACTTATTGACGACTTCACAGGTGTAAACGCCACTGTCCCTGATGTTTGCGTTGGTGACCTCCAATACACAGACACCATTTTCTAAAGTCTTCATCCTGTGCCGCTGATCAGTGATTATTTGCTGTCCGTGTTTAAGCCAGCGAACAGCATCAAGCTTTCCCTCTGCTACACACTCCAGGTGGATGGTACCACCGAGTTCCACGCTCTGGTTCTTAAACACCTCCTTGAAGACTGGACGCATATCTTTACGGGCCTTGTAACCTTTGAACGCAGCCTGAATCTTGACAGCAGCTTCCAGCATCTCGGGTTCATTCTCAATACTATCACCAAAATCTTCTGCAGCTTCCATGGGTGTGTGCGGTAGTTGGGTCACCGTAGGTAATAGCTCGATAGGCGCTGGCTGAGTTGGAGCGATAACAGTGAAAGCTAAAGGCTGGATGTTGCTTGAGTCCACGGTTTTCTCAGATGCTGCTTCAGAGAAGGCGTCATCCTCTGTAATGTAGAGAAGAGGAACGTTATCGCAGGGCTCTGGTGGCTCATACTCCAAGCGCATTGGTTGGACCGCATGTTTCCTGCCCTCGTCCAATTTATGTTCCCTGCTTGGGGGCCTCACTGGCAGCAATGGCTGTTTAATTTCCATGTCCTTCTCTTTACTCCTGACTAGTTGTTTAGCTTCCTGTTCGGTCTCAATGTCCCGTGTGACAGGTCGTTCCGTCTCACCTTCAGTATTCTCCTCACATTTCTTTTTGAAAGGCTTCACCAAGTCTTGAGCAACCTGGACTTCCTTCTTAAACACGGGACTGACCAGGACTTGTTCTTCATCTTGACTTGCCTCGGAGTCTCTTAAGAACTGGTTTCCCAATGTCCCCTTGGCCTTGCCTTTCAACCTTGCAGGTGGTTTTGGTGGTACGACCTCTATCATGATAGGCCTTTCTGTTTTCTTTACTGCCTGTGCATCCAAAGCATCTACTGAGGGCGTTTTTTCAATAGGTTTCAGTGACTTCTTCTCAGTGGCTTCTATCACAGATGTTTTATGTGGTGGTACACTATCTTCACCTCCCTGGTCATTTTCAGGATCATCCTTTGATGGTTGTCTCTCACCTCTTTCCTTGAAGCTAGACTCGGATGCTTTGTTTGCCGCTGAAGGTTTCCCTTTAGTTCTTACTGGTGGTCTCAAAGGCCCCTCCTCTGGCTTATGTACGTCATCCTCCTTTGAAGTAGACGTCACCTTTTGAGGCTTTACTGGTTCGTTCCAGTAAAGCAGCTTTTCTTGCTTTTCAATCTCACTTTGTTCCTGTAGAGTGGGTGTTGACATTTGATCATCACCTCTTGTTTTCTCCCAATGTGTCGATGATAGTTTTTCTTTCTGTTCCTCGGTTTCTGTCTCCTTCAGATATGTTATGGGATGTTGTCTGTTTTGATTAGTCTTGGCCGGCTGTAGAGGTCTCACCACCTGTGCTTCATTTGTGGATGTCTCACTCTGGTTCTCTAGTGATAAGGCTGAAGACACAAGTCTCATGTCAACTTCAATATTTGGATCTTGGTTCCCATCGAACTGCTTAACTTCATGCACTTCCTCACTGTCTTTTTTCAGTGGCTTTATTGGCAATGTGTCTCTTTGGACATCATACTTCCTCCTTGGTACAGGCTTTGGCACTTTAGGTTCCACCCTTTGCTCCAGTTCATCTTCTGGGTCAGTAATGTCAAATCGCACAACTTTGATATCTTGACTGCCTGACAGACGTCTCTTGTCAACACCATTCTTTTTTTCTTGGTTCCCATCAAGCTGCGTAACTTCATGGACTTCCTCACTGTCTTTTTGCAGTGACTTTATTTGCAATGTGTCTCTTTGGACATCATACTTCCTCCTTGGTACAGGCTTTGGCACTTTAGGTTCCACCCTTTGCTCCAGTTCATCTTCTGGTTCAGTAATGTCAAAACGAACAAGTTTGGTATCTTGAGTACCTGACATGCGTCTCTTGCCCACTTCAATATTTTTGTCTTGGTTTCCATCTAGCTGCTTAGCTTTATGCTCTTCCTCGCTGTCTTTGTTCAGTGCTATGTGTGCCAATGTGTCTCTTTGGACATCATACTTCTTTCTTGGTACAGGTTTTGGCACTTTAGGTTCCACCTTTGGCTCCAGTTCAACTTCTGGGTCAATAATGCATGTCTGGGACATGTCAAATCGAACAGGTTTGACATCTTGGGTACCTGACTGGACCGTTGGAAAAGGAGCAGCGGGTTTGACAACAGTCTCTTTTGAAAAAGGCATTATCTGGACAGGCTCTGTCTTCTTAAGGAGATCCAATTCCATCACTATACAAAATTGAAACAAAATGTCATTATTGAATCTTTGCAGAGATATAAACATACTTACAATTAGATTTATTGTACAAACTCACCTATCACAGCCAGACTAGCAGATGTCTCTGTTCCTCCTACTTGACAGGAGTAGCTGCCACTGTCCTCTGGTTTGAGATCCTTGATGAGGAGCTGGAGCAGGCAGCCATCTTGTTTCATCTCGTACTTCCTGTTGGCTCTCAGTGGCAGCCTGTTCTTCCTCCACTGCATCAACACTCCAGGCTGAGGAGGCTTACAAAGCTCACAGGACAGAGAGGCAGACCCTCCCGCCTCAGCCTCCACACTCTGTAACTCCTTCTTGATAGATGGAGGCAGTTCTAGAGGAGAGATGGATATGGAGCATTAAAATATTGTTGGACTCATGCAAATCAATGTTTAAGGGTTAGATTTCACCTGTTTCACTACATATCAGTTTGAAATGTAATCATACCATGACATATCATGGCAATATAAAGGTTAAAATATGCAAGTGCACTATCTCGCATTGAAGTAATGGTCTTTAATATTTCTAACAAACCCGAACAGTATGTACTCACCTGTTACAGCCAGACTAGCAGAGGTCTCTGTTCCTTCTACTTGACAGGAGTAGCTGCCACTGTCCTCTGGTTTGAGGTCCTTGATGAGGAGCTGGAGCAGGCAGCCATCTTGTTTCATCTCGTACTTCCTGTTGGCTCTCAGTGGCAGCCTGTTCTTCCTCCACTGCACCAACACTCCAGGCTGAGGAGGCTTACAAAGCTCACAGGACAGAGAGGCAGACCCTCCCTCCTCAGCCTCTACACTCTGTAAGTCCATCATGAAAGATGGTGGGAGTTCTGGAGGAGAGATAGATATGGAGCATTGATATAGCTTAGTGTTATGCTAATCTGTCTTTTAATCACAATTATTGTGCTGGACTTTCTGTATTATTTATGACTGGTTTCAACTCATTTTTAGCAAAGACCTTGAGCACCTTGGTACAGCAAGGTGTCATTAGCATAGTGATTGAATTATACTCCATGCAAGCTGACAACAGGACCAAGGGGTAGCAGACATGGACAGAATGGGGCTGAAGACAAATCCACGTGGCATGCTGAGGAGACATTGCATGTCTGAGTATTTGACACCGAAAGGGAATGCCAAGCTTTTTGTCAAATATGGATTCATGTCACTGGATGTCTTTATTTTCAAGAGACAATGCATTATGTATAACTAAACTTTGCATTAAAATATTGAAAGTATCCAGTAATTATTTAATTACCATCTTGCATTTGTGCAATAGCCTTTAGTGTTACATATGAACCAGTACAATATGAACACACCTGTCACAGCCAGACTAGCAGAGGTCTCTGCTCCTCCTACTTGACAGGAGTAGCTGCCACTGTCCTCTGGTTTGAGGTCCTTGATGAGGAGCTGGAGCAGGCAGCCATCTTGTTTCATCTCATACTTCCTACTGGCTCTAAGTGGCAGCTTGTTCTTCCTCCACTGGACCAACACTCCAGGCTGAGGAAGCTTAGAAAGCTCACAGTACAGAGAGGTAGTCTCTTCCTCCTCAGCCTCTGCATCCTGTAACTCTTCCTGGAAGAAGGGAGGGAGCTCTGGAGTAGAGATGGAAAATTGTATAATTCTGGATGCTATGCAAAAACCTCTTCAAGGCACAATCATACTGCTGGCCCATTCACAAGGCATTAACCAACACATTGGACACTATTGTACAACTGGGTGTCATCAGCATAGCAATTTACTGATATTCCTTGCCAGCTGATGAGACAAATTGAGCTTGACGTGGCCAATGCAGTGACATAATGCCACTGATTTTCTAACAATTAGTATCACAATTAATTTAGGACCAAGCAGCACACTCAACTGAAATCCGCCGTTGGTTCGGCTATTAATGATGTTGAGCATCGCTTTTTACTTAGGACCAAGCAGCATATTCAACCGGAAACCACTGATTACGTAAGAGACTTTGCATGAAAATATTTGTATGTTACAATAATGACTATATTGTATAACATAATAAAGAGTATAGCTTTCAGATCCTCTTTCACTAATGGACTCAAGAATGTACTTATGCCATGGCATATACAAATTCACAATTGTTAATTGGTGTAATGGCCTTTATGATTACATATGAACCAGTGCAATATGTACACACCTGTCACAGCCAGACTAGCAGAGGTCTCTGTTCCTTCTACTTGACAGGAGTAGCTGCCACTGTCCTCTGGTTTGAGGTCCTTGATGAGGAGCTGGAGCAGGCAGCCATCTTGTTTCATCTCGTACTTCCTGTTGGCTCTCAGTGGCAGCCTGTTCTTCCTCCACTGGACCAACACTCCAGGCTGAGGAGGCTTACAAAGTTCACAGGACAGAGAGGCAGACCCTCCCTCCTCAGCCTCCACACTCTGTACCTCCTTCTTGAAAGATGGAGGGAGTCCTGGAGGAGAGATGGATATGGATCATTGAGATATGTTGGTGTTATGTTAATATGTCTTTTAGGCAAAATCATTGTGTTGTCCTATCTGTATTTATATGACTAGGCTGAGCCCATTGACAATGTCCAAGGAGTTAGCCAACACGTTGAACACCTTGGTAAAGCAGGGTAACATTTGGCAAATATGTGATCATGTACCAGGATGGATGAATGTGTACAAATGCACCATATTGGATTGGAGTAATGGCCTTTAAGATTATATATAAACCAGTACAATATGTACACACCTCTCACTGCCACACTAGAAGAACTCTCTGCTTCTCCAACTTGACAGGAGTAGCTGCCACTGTCCTCTAGTTTAAGGTCCTTAATGAGGAGCTGGAGCAGGCAGCCATTTTGTTTCATCTCATACTTCCTGCTGGATTTCAATGGCAGCCGGTTCTTCTTCCACTGCACCAACACTCCAGGCTGAGGAGGCTTAGAAAGCTCACAGTACAGAGAGACAGTTCCTTCCTCCTCCGCCTCAACATCCTGTAACTCCTCCTGGAAGAAGGGAGGGAGCTCTAGAGTAGAGAGTTGGAAAGTCATCAATACCCAATCAAGAGTTGTGATAAGAAGTGTTCATCACAATACAGGAGTATACCTTCATAAACTCAAACTCACTAATTTTGTAAAACATACCAAATAATTGATTGATCATGCAGTGCAAAGGTAAAAGAATGCAAATGTAGACAATGCATTTATAAACTAAGTTTGCAAACAGCGAGCAAAGATCGAATGTTTCCTGATTTGAATATATTTTACCTTGTACAGTAAGCATGGCATTGCCCTGCACATCCCCAGTGTCACAGGTATATGTGCCTGTGTCGAGGAGCTCCACGTCATGGATGAGCAGCAGGTTCAAATGGCCCTCTTTACAGATCTCGTATTTATCGCCATGATGTAGGGGAACATAGTTTCTTCTCCAGATTACTGGGGTGGTGTTATCAGAGGTGGTGCAGGACAAGCTGGCTGTTTGCCCCTCCATGATCACAACATCCTTAGGCCACTCCTTAAATAAAACTACAATTGGAAAGACAATATAGCAATTGTTAGTAGGCATCGTGTGAGGTATCGTGTGTGAGGCAGTCAACGTTGAAATCACTTTTCACTCACACGTCATTCTTTTTTTTTACCTTTGACCCTGGGTACCACTAAAAGCTGCGCTGATGTTCTCTCCTCGCCGATCACAAACGCCACCTCGCCGGTCTCCTCCGGCGTCGTCATGGTGAGCACCAGGCGGTGGTGTCGCCCGTGGAAGGTCATCTGGTTCATCTCGTTCTTCTGTAGTGGACTGGAGCACAGCCACCATTCTCCCTCGCTCACGTCCGAATGGCTCAGCTCGCACACAAACACAGCGTCCTCGCCTGCCGTCACCGTCTTGTCCTGCAGCTCTGCAATAATCCGCACACGCTCTGTGGAGGAAGAAGGGTCTAGATAGAGCTGCCTTCTTAGAGTATGTAGCATTGTGTAGTGCAAGTCACAATTAACTTAGCTAGGCGTTCACAGAACACCTGGACCATGAAACCCAATGAAACATATGCATATGGTCCTGTGTAGAGCATGACCAGGCTTAGGGGTTCAATTCCAACTGGGGTCCCCAAAGCGAAGAAATGTATGCGCATGAATTGTAAGACGTATTTGAAAACACTGGATAAACCCCCACCAAATGGCATATATTATTATTATTATTATTATTATTATTGAGGGTCCACCTACCCCTTACAATGAGCCTGGCAGTGGTCCTTTTGCCCCTGGTGATACAGCAGTATTCACCAGCATCCTCCCGGCATAGCTTATGGATCTCCAGGGTGTGTGTGGCGCCTGTCTTCTTGATGATGCAGCGCCCTCCCTCCTCCAATGGGGTGTCGTTTTTCTTCCAGGTGACTGGGACGTTGGCGCTGGACATCTCACAGGAGAGGACAGCTGACTTGCCCTCCATCACCACCACCTTGCTCTCCAGCTCCTTCTCAATGTACACCGATGCCGCAGCTGGAAAGAGGAATGATTTAAGATGTTTTGTTGCAACATTTTGGGATTTTTCAAACTTACTAGTGATTAAATTACTAATACATATCAATACATATTACATACTAATACATATCATTTGTAACTTAAAAAAATATATTTGATGAATGCCCCACGGATTGTATAACAACATGACACAAGACATGTACGGACCACCTACCTCTCACATTCACTTCGGCCGTTGTCTTCTGATCTCCCAGGATACAGCTGTACTCGCCCCCCTCCTCCGGCTGGATGTTCTTGATCTGCAACTCGGCAAAGTTGCCGCTGAGCATCATCTGGTACCTCCCACCGTGGTTCAAGCAGTCCTCCCCCTTCCACCACTCCACGGGCATGCCGGCCTTGGACAGCTCACAGCGCAGTATCACGTTACCTCCCTCCCGGGCCTCCTGGTTCTTCAGACCCATCTTGAATGTGATGGGTATCGCTGTTGGATTAAGTAATTAAGAATAACATTTGATTCATTTGAATGATTGATTTAAATTCCAACTAGAATCAATTTTCAATTAAATGTATCAATGTATCAATAAAGTTGGACGCATTGGTAACCTTATTACGTAGTGCAAAATGTAATTGTTAGTGGATCGGATTGTGTGTTTGCTTGTTTTGTTCTTCTTCATAATTTCCTCAAAATAAATCACCTGAAGAAAAGTCCAGCAGTAGAATACGTCAAGTTATGAAATCAGTCAAGAATGCATATGGCTTAGAAACTCAGTGAATCATGCAGAGACGGATTTAAACGGAGATTCACTTACGAGTGACTGTGACGTTGGCTGTGGTCACAGCGTCACCATAGATGCAGGAGTAGACGCCGGTGTCCTCCAGCAAGGCGTTCCTGATGGTCAGCTCCACGACGCAGTCTCTCTTCTTGAACTGGTACTTCAAGTCACTCTTCAACAGATCTTCCCCCTTCCTCCACTCGACAGCCAGGCCCGGCTTGGAGAGCTCACAGCTCAGGGTGATGCTGTTCTCTTCCTCCACCTGCTGGTTCCTCAGCTTCACCTTGAACATGATGGGGGGAGCTAGCGATAAAAGCAGAGGGGGGACATGTGCACTGAGAAATATCACAATGTAACGGATCACAATGTAACCTTGTCCATTCAAATTATGTGAATGTATTCAATCCATTTATTCAATTCATGCATGTGTAATTCATGTATTCATTAATTGTATTTCATTTTATGTTTTATGTTATGTTATTTTATTAGTGTTACCATTATTCTATGCATAAGTGTATAAGTGTATATATATATTACAATATATATACGTATATATATATATTAATATATAATTGTATATATATTCATATATATATATATATATAAATTAATAATAATTAATATATATTATATTAATTTAAAATAAATAAAAAAGAGAAATTAAGATTCAGATAGATCTCTGACTTTAAGGGGGACTTTATGAATAAACAAAATTTGCATATACCAAAATCACCATCCTATTACCTCATCCACAGTAGTAGCTTACCTTTGACCGTGAGATCAGCTGTGGATTGGCTGTCCTGGGTCTTACAGGTGTACTTGCCCTCGTCGCTCTCTTCTGCGTTGCAGATGACCAGCTTGGTGTAGGGCCCCTCCTGCTTCATCTCATACTTGTCTCCTGGTTTGAGGACCACTCTGCCCTTCCTCCAGTCCACTGGAGCCCCAGGCTTGGACAGCTCACAGCAGAACACTGCTCTCTCCCCCTCCCTCACCACCACGCTCTCCACCTCTTTATTAAAGGTTATGGGAAGGGCTGTGGGACGTCCCAGGAAGATTTATTTGCCGACAAAAAAATGAACTAATGAACTAAGTAAGAACAAGTGAACAAAGTGAACTTATGAACTAATTTGGATGGTTAAGATCTTTATCTTAAGACCTTAATCATTTTTATGCATAAACAATGTGGCAATTACTTTTGTTGACTACCCTTGATTTGCTAAACTCTGTTTTAAAATAATATATGTAAATAATGTAAATAACGTACGTACATATTATTGTATATATTCAAATATTCCATAGACTTTCACTTTTCCTTAAAACCTTTAAATTGTGTTTTTCACAGGTTAACCATTCAATCATTCACCTTATGTTGTATAAAACACAAATAATAAATAACATACCAAAAGCCTTTAACTTCATTCATAATCATTAAGAATAACCTCACTATTGTCAAAACTACTTTTCACCACCCAAAAAGACCCCCTACCTCTAACTTTGATGTCAGCCGAGGTCACGACGGTGCCCACAAAGCAGCTGTACTCCCCGGCGTCCTCCATGACCACCCTCTTGATCACCATCTCCGCCAGCCGGCCCTCCTGCCTCATCTGGTACCTGCGGCCCTCCTTGAGGAGCTTGGCGTTCCTCCTCCACTCCACCGGGACCCCCGGCTTGGACAGCTCACAACGCAGGCTCACGCTGCCCTCCTCCACCGCCTCCTGGTTCTTCAGCTTCAGCTTGAAGCTCACCGGGATGGCTGGAGAGGTGGTGGTGGTGGTGGTGACGATTTGTTGTCATTATTATTATTGCTAATATTAACAATATTATTATTATTTATTATTTATGTATTATGTAATTATTATGTAATTATTATTTTGTCATTATTAATAGTAGTAGTAGTAGTAGTAGTAGTAGTAGTAGTAAAAAGGTGATCAGTATTAGTATTATTAGCATTATTAGTATTATAAGCAATGTTTTGTTACATATTTCTGTCTTTGAGTCTTGACTTACAATAACTGAACTTGAATCAAATAATACATTTTCATTTCAATAAAGAAATGTGAGAATATTTAAATTGCATTTAATCAGTGTGTCAACATTCGTGCAAACATGCCTAACATATTGCATTTCATGAAACACTGCTGCTATAAATGCACAAAAGATCCTGCTCACCAGTGATGACAATGGTAGCGGTACTCTTCAGCTCGTCACACACACAGCAGTATACCCCGCTGTCCTCCGGCTGGCTCTTCCTGATGAAGAGCTGCTGACTGGGGCCACTCTGCTTCACCTGGTACCGGTCCCCGCTACTCAGCACGCTGTCTCCCCTCCTCCACTGGACCACCGCCCCGGGTCTAGAGAGCTCACAGTGGAGGCTCACGGGGTTCCCCTCCTCCACCTGAATGTTCTTCAGCTCCTGGACGAAGGTTATGGGACGTTCTAGAGGTGGGGGTGGGGGGGATAGATGAGATGAATGGTGATGGTTGGGTTTTGTATCGGTGTTATGTAGAACATTATTTCAATGTTTTGTTCATAGTTTTTAAGAAAAGTGTTTTTTCTGCATCCATATTTTTTATTGACTTCTATATCTTTCTATATATTATATTAAATATGATATTGTATATTGTCAATTGTCCCTGACAGTGAAAGGTGCTATACAAATAAAATGTATTATTATTATTATTATTATTATATCAATTGTATTATACGTTTTGATTTAGTGTTTATTTTAAATGTTCAAGTCTTTGTATATGTTCTCTTTACTGTGTGTGCTAATCCTTTATCTCATGCTTCATTGATTCAAGTACAGCTCCATGGTTTACTTTTAAAGCTAACTCCATAAGGATGAATCAGATCTGTTGTCACATTCAGTTGGTCACACTCACCATTCACCATCAGCCTCGCCGTAGTCCTGTGCTCTCCACACACACACGAGTAATCTCCCATGTCCTCCAGAGCGAGGCCTACAATCTTCAGCTCCACCTGCAGCTCTTTTGTCCTCATCTGGTACTTGTCCCCGTTCCACAGCAGCACTTCCCCTCTCCTCCACTCCACCGAGTCGGCTGGTTTGGTTAACTCACAACGTAGCACCACACTGGTTCCCTCTGTGCCCTCCTGGTTGGTCAGAGACAGCTTGAAACACGGGGGCAAACCTGACCAGGGGAACCGGCAGGGAGAACCGATTGGGAAATGGTCATGGCCATATACATACATAACATATGAAATACACATAAGAATGCCTTGTCGTTCCTCAGTAGAACAACAATGATGTGGGTAGGAAGAAGTAGTCAATTGAATGATCATGAAAATATTAGGGAAACAAACACATTTGGGATAACAAACAAAATGGCAACACATTTTTATAACAAGTACAAAAAAGGACTGATTGAATGATATAGTGATGGCTAGGGTCTATTGGAATTAGTCAATCGATGAAACTGCAATTGTTCTTCCAATAGTATCATCAGAAGAACAACATTACAGCTTCAGTTGACGACAGGCATTTGCGATATTATATAGTATATATTCACGCTTACTAGACCTGTAAACAAGGGGTGAGACACACAAATGCACAAAAAAATTTGTACTTTATGCAAAAATGAATATGCATACCCCTTAAAATGGGTTCCCATTCGAAACAATCAAGATATCAATGATGATAATGACAGAGATTATGAGCTAGAGAAAAGTTGAGATGATGGGAAGTCTATTTTTACTGAAATGTAATGGTAACGGTAAACAAATGTACTGTGACATTTATTCCTCAAGTGGTTGTGAAGGGAATGATCAACCATATCTCCATGGTATGGTTTAGTGAGGAGGTATGAACCAGTATGAACACAGTATGATCCTCTGTTAGGTATACTGTTTAATATAGTATTTTACTGTACAGTTACTCTGTTTGAGCTGACCTCTTTTGCGCCTGCGCTCAGCTGATTCTGTTGAATACATCAGGACAAAACAATTCACCAAAAAAGGCAGTGAGTCAAACTGTACCATAACAATTTCCAATACATCACATTTCCACATCCACGTATAAACAACATTTGAAATGTAAAATGTAGCATAATGCATATCCCAAACATCTTATCTTCTCTTATCTTATGCATCAGTCACATGATCATTACATGCACGTCCATAGCGTCTCATAACCTTACCTTTGACGGTGAGCTCAGCAGTGGATTGGCTGTCCTGGGTCTTACAGGTGTATTTGCCCGCGTCGTTCTCCTCTATGTTCTTGATGACCAGCTTGGTGTAGGGCCCCTCCTGCTTCATCTCGTACTTGTCTCCTGGTTTGAGGACCGCTCTGCCCTTCCTCCAGTCCACCGGGGCTCCAGGCTTGGACAGCTCACAGCAGAACACTGCTCTGTCCCCCTCCCTCACCACCACCCGCTGGAGGTCTCGCTTAAACATCACCGGAAGAGCTGTGCGAGGAATGGACCCGAGATAGTTTATGCACACAAACTGTTTAGGAATATGATGGATTGGATTGATGGATTGATGGATTTGATTTGGATTTGATTGTGTGTGCGTATTATCCGGTGCCTTTTGTAGGGGAATTTTATTGTCATTTAAACATAATTTCATATATTTACGATTGTTTAATAGATGCAGGAAGTTCTACATTTTCTTTAGCAATGGGTGTGCTGTAAATGATGATCAACTATTGATCTATTGATTGAACATTGGGTAATAGTAATGACTTGTGTCATTATTTATCACTGTGGATTTCATTATGAGACTTCATCAATATTAAAGGCAGATGTAATATGTAATGCCTCAATCTGTTAAATAGCTTTTGCTCCATGCCCCTTTTAAGACATATTGGCAGATGAATTGGGTTAGGACAAAAACAAGGCTCTGCTTCAGTTCACCATTGCTTTCATTGATTTCTAAAATCACCAGCAAAGATAAAACAATTAATGAGACGAATCCCATTTTAGATTACCTCTCTTCTACAGTATAAGAAACATGATGAGTAGAATACAAAAAAAAAACAAGCAACCAGTGACATAACATAAAACGTACGCTTTACTGTGACTTCAGCGGTGGTCTTCTGCTCCCCGATGGTGCAGCTGTACTTGCCCCTGTCTTCTAGGTGTAGGTTGAGGATGGTCATCTGAGCCATGCGTCCCTCCAGGGTCATCTGGTACTTGCCCCGGGACACCTCCTCAGTGAGCACCTGGTCATCTCTCCACCACTCAACGGACACGCCCTTCTTGGACAGCTCACAGCAGAGCACGACGCTGCCGCCCTCTTCTCCCTCCTGGCTCTTCAGGCGTGCTCTGAACGTAGCAGGAACCGCTGAGGGGAAATCGAGAGAATGACAAAAGAACATACAATCAGGGAGAATGAAAAAAATAAAAGGTTAAAAAAAAGAGAGAAGAGAAAACAATGGAGAGAAAACGAAGGCATAATTGTTCTACTGGTCAAAATAAATACAATATGTATTAAAGTATTACAATGTATTATTTAGTTATTTGGCTTTTATCCAAAATGACTTACAGAGAATAAAGGGACAGATAGGGTTAGGCTGGCATCTTGCTCAATGAATCCTATGGTGGGTGGACTGTGAACATTGGGGTTCAAACCTAGAACCTTTCAGCTGGGAGTCAAAAATCCTCACCGCTAGACTATCCTGCCCTTTGCCTAAAAATATGCACTTTACATTAAATAAGAACTATCACTATGGGAATAAACAAAACAGACACACATGGAGAATGAGGATGTCGGTGAGTTCTTCTCTTCATGCACAAGCCAGACATACCAGTGACCTTCACTGCGGCTTTGGTCCTCAGCTCCCTACATACACACGTGTAGACCCCACTGTCCTCTGGGACTGCATCTCTAAGGATCAGCTCCTGCACCGAGCCTCTCTGTTTGATCAGGAACTTCTCTCCATTCTGCAGGAGATCTCCACCCAGCCTCCACTCCACCGCTACCCCAGCTCTGGAGATCTCACACTGCAGGGTCACGTTCTGCCCTTCCTCCAGCTGGATGTTCTGCAGCTTTTGTCTGAAGGAGACAGGCAGGGCTGGAAGACAATTTAGTGGGTCAGCATTGATTATTATGATTAGTGCAAGACAGAGACAGGAACACATATTAGAAAATGTCCAGCTATTGACAAATTTGGAATTCTAAGGTAATTTGAACTCCTTCTAATTATAACTACTGTATTGTTAGCACTTGGCATATTACAGTACTGTATTTGAAACTTTCTGATGCATCACAGCGTACATATGTGTCTGATTTCCCTGTTTGGACTGTGACTTTGAGTCTTAATATTGATTAAATGTAGATCATATACATAACAACATTATGATACTATATAAAAAATATAATACTACATATCCTGGCATTGGTTAATATGCTACTAAGAAGCTCAATAAACAAAAATTGCAGGCAACTGTGTACCGTTCACAGTGAGGGTGGCGGTGGTCTCAATGTTCCCACAGATGCAGGTGTAGATGTTACTGTCTTCAGGTGTCACATCCAGGATCTTCAGCTCGGCATGCACGTCTCTATGCCTCACGTGGAACTTGTCCCCATTCTCGATGACCTCGTCTCCTCCTCTCCTCCACTCCACTGCGTGTCTAGACTTAGACAGCTCACAGCGGAAAGTGGCACTGCTACCTTCCTCTATCAGCACGTTCTTCAACTTCTGCTTGAAGGTCACAGGCAGCGCTGACAAACCACAAAGAGTAATTCACCAAGACAGATTTTAAATATATTTAACAGGTATTTGTAATCATCATTTAGCAGGCTCTTTTATCCAAAGCAACTTTTTTTTGTCATTTGTGAGCAGGTAGGGTTTAGGCATCTTGCTCAGGTAGACTGTGGACATTGGGGTTCGAACCCCACTAACAAACTGCCCCATATTTAGATAATTTAGGTAAGTGCAGACATATAACCTTGAGATAAATGCAATAGTATAGTATGCATAATACTATATCAATATAATGCATGCATTTTACTGGGTATCAGCATTCATGCAGCCGTGAAACCTTAAACCAATAAGATACAGCCTGCCACCATTAAGACCAATTAGCATCACTTCTCCTCCTCCTCACCGATGATGGTCACTGTAGCGGACGTCTTCTGATCGGCACACACACAGCTGTACACGCCACTATCCCCGGGCATGGGCCTCCAGAGGAGCAGCTCCTGGGTCGTCTCCCGCTTCCTGATCTGGTGCTTAACCCCATTCTTGAGCAGATCATCTCCTTTCATCCACTCTGCCGCAATGCCGGCTTTCGACAGCTCACAGCGCAGGGTAACGCTGATGCCTTCGTCCGTCTGCACATGCTTCAGCAGCTGTGTGAACGTGATGGGGATGGCTGAGGAGGAACAAAATGGAATGTATCCATTCATCACCCCATGTCGCGATTCACTGTTCACTGTCATTTAGCTGCAGACACCTTTTATTTAAAGCGTATCTGAGTTACAGTGAACTCAGAGCAGATAAGGCGTTCTCTAGGATGCCTACAGGTAGGCTGTGGACATCGAACCTTGTACCTTTTGACTGTGTGTGTGTGGCTGTTCTTGTGAATGTCTGATCTATCTAACATTGGAAGTTGTAGTTCTTTGTGACATCTCAATATATCATACTATTTACCACTTAATCTATCATTTTATGATAGATGAATGATGACTTAATTTATCAAGTCATTTAGCAGGCATGTATAACCAAAAAGACACTTCCACAAAGTCATTAACTAGAAGTATCTTATCAACATTTTAAAACATCATGAAGTAAATGTCATGATCCAGATCTATATAAGATTGTATGTTCAGTGTGGATTTTAGGCTGTATAGTGATTGAGTATGACTGTATATCAACGCTTCTTTACCAATGACTTTGAGGCTTGCAGTGGTGTGGTGTTCTCGGCAATGACAGCTGTATTCCCCCGAGTCCTGGGGTCTGAGGGCGGTGATGGTCAAGAGGATGGTAGTTTTCTTGTGTTTCATCACATATTTGTCTCCGGCTCTGAGGCTCTCCCGGCCTCTCCTCCAGTGGTACAGGACCCCGGGCAGAGAGTATTCACAGCTCAGAGTCACAGCCTCCCCCTCCTTGGCCTCCAAAGCCTGGAGAAGCTGTGTGAACTCTGCTGGGATGGCTGGAGAATAACAGGAAGTGAGAAAGGGGTAACTTGAGAATCATATTGACATTTTACTTTACCTTTAACTTGTATAATTGTATCTTTCTTTTATCGAATATGTATAAAAGTGGGCAACACATGATAATTTCAACACAATATATTCCTTCCCCTCGATGGTTAGTAATCCCAATTGACATGATGGCATGGTAGCCAATAATTGTGCTTCAATAATCAATAATCATCATCTCAGTGATCATCTCACATTGTATTCACCTTTGACCCTTACAACAGCCCTGGTGGTGACCGATCCGGCGCTGCATTCGTAGACGCCGCAGTCACTGCTGCACACCTCCCTAATGGTCAGCCTGGCCTCACAGCCCGAGCGAACAGCAAAGAACCTGGAGGAGTTCCACAGCTGGTAGCCATCTTTGTACCACAGGATGTGACATGGCTTGGAGGTGACGCAGCACAGCGTCAGACCGCCTCCTTCAATGGCCTCACAGTCCTCCAGAGACTTGATGATGGTCGGACGTCTCTCTGATGAAGACATGAGACAAACTGAATCAAGCAAAATCAAATCAACTCATGATGGAAGCGAATGTATTGACAACAGCAGTACAAGACAACAAGTAAAATAGCAGCAAATATAAACATTAATTAACCATTTATTTAGCTTTTATCCAGCAAGTCATTCCGGAGCAGGTAGGGGTTAGGCATCTTGCTATTGCCTACAGGTAAGCTGTGGACATTGGCTACCCAGTACCTTTCGGCTGGATTTGAGTCACCCTAACCACTACACTATCCTACCCCATAATAATAACAATCCTCCAATGTCCTACCTCTAACCAGCAGCGAGGCGTAGGATCTCTTGTCCCCAGCCTCAAAGGAGATGGTCCCGGTGTCTTTGCGGGCCAGTTGTCTGAAGGTGAGCATGTGGTATCCTCCCAGCACCGTTTGGATCTCATTGAGGTCATTGGTGTAGAGGAGGGTCTCGTCCAGGTACCACTTGACGGAGATGTAGTCGCTAGGACAGATCCGACACCGGAACGTGATGGTGTCCCCCTCGAGACACTCCACGTCCTCCAGCTCATCCAGAATCAGCACCCTTTGTCCTGGAAGAGCAGTTTTACTTTTAACAAGAAGTGATACACATACTGTGTCAAGTGGAAGGACTATTTTGTCTTGTTTTAGAAGACGTTTTCATCACCCAAGCTTAAAGTAAAAGAAATGTCAGGAATTCATGAAATGTCCTATATAAATGAAATGTATTACTATTATTATAACAAATGTATTAGATACACGTCATGAATGAGGATGTAGCATCCTGGGCATGGGCATCTTGGTCAATAAAGCCTACAGGTAGACTGCGGCCATTAGGGTTCGAACACAGACCCTTTCGTTTGTGTGTTGAGTCAAATACCCTAATCACTAGACTATCCTGTCCCTAGTGAATGTCATTTGAAACTTTGTAAGTTGCTATACAATATAAACTAGTGAAGATTAACTATTGATTATTGGTATACAGTTGGTTGGAATTGTAGGTCCATACAGTAACTCTTCATAGAGTAGTCTCAAGCCGTCCCCTGTGTTAGCAGTGGGTCTCACCTAGCACGGTGAGCTCGGCGTGGCTCTTCATGGTGCCCACGTCACAGGTGTAATGGTCCGTGTCTGACCTCTCCAAGCAGAAGATGGTCAGTGACAACACCACGCCGCTCTGCCTCATGACGTACTTCCTGCACGACCTGAGCTCCACCATGCCCTTCAGCCAGGTCACCCGCTTGGCCGGACGCCTGGTCTCGCACTCCAGGGTCACCTTGCCCTTCTCCTCCCCCCGCGTGTCTCGCAGCTCCCGGGAAAATGTGTGCTGGAGCTCTACACAGACAAGATTAAATATTTTCAGTATAGGATTCAGGATTTTCTAGATAACATGATGAGAAATGAGGGTGAATGTAAACATCATACTTTTACTATTGATCATGTGTCATTTAGCAGACGCTTTTATCCAAAGCAACTTATAGTGAACCCTAATGCCTTACCTCTGACCTCCAGCTTGGCTCGCGTGGCGATGCCATCCGCCTCACAGCAGTACTCTCCAGAGTCTTTGATGGTGGCGTTCCTGATTACCAGGCGCACCACGTTGTTCTCCACACTGATCACATACTTGGGGCTGGGTCTGATCGGGTGGCCGTTCTTCAGCCAGCGTATGGTGGCCTCAGGCTTGGTGATCTCACAGCTCAGCTCTGGGTCATCCCCCGGCACTGCTTTCACATTCAGCATCTCCCTGAACACATGCACCGGCTTCTCTGCAATGGAACACGACGGTCACAAGTATTCATGGCTATTCATGGCTATCAAAATGAAAAAATAATAATTTCTTCTTTGACCTGGTTGTTTACCTCTAACAAAAAACATGGTCCTACAGCTGAGGTCTTTGATTGTGAAGACCACATCTCCCGCATCAAGCAGAATGGCATCTTTAATGGCAAGTGTGTACTGGCGACCATTGTTTACCACCTGAAACCGGCTGTCACTGACCACCAGCTGGCCATTAATAGTCCAGGTAGGCTCTTCAATAATGGCATGGGACAAAAGACACTCAAAAGTGCAGTTTTCCCCTTCCAGGACAGAGACTGTCTTCAAACGCTGGACAATGGTTATGTGCAAGTCTGGAAAATCAATAGAACAGCTGTAATGAATGTACCTTCGGAGTAGTAGTAGTAGTGTCATCAATTCACATTAAGTGTGAAACTATTTATAAGGTATTGTTTTTTAATAGAAAAAAACTACTGAAAGGTGTACATTATAGCAACACTTAAAGGTAGTGGAGATTCATTGAATTATATATCTTTTTTGTTCATTAGTCTTTTTTTTTGCTTTAAATTCCATTACAGATTTCTGCAAAACTTTGTGGCCTTTCTGGAATTAGAATATATTCACGAAAAGACGAACGATATATCTACACTATGTGTTCATACTCACCATGCACAGTTACCTTAGCCTTGGTCTGGCTGGTGCCCAGGTCACATGTGTAGTGGCCAGCATCGTCCTTACAAAGACTATGGAGGATGAGGGTGATGGACCTTCCAGAGTGAAGCAGCTCCTGCTTGTCACTGGGGGTCAACACCACACCATCCTTCTTCCACACAGGGCTCACGGTCTCCTTGGAGGCTTCACACTGCAGACAGACCTTGCCCTGCTCCTCCCCCACCACATCCTCCAGAGACCTGAGGAACACCACTGGTCTCTCTGGGGGAATAGAAGAACACAATGTCATTATCTCATGTCTTGGGTCGACAACACTCAATGGATGACCAATTATGTATCACCAAGTGCAGCATAAAATGAGAAACTTTCATCGGTTCAATGTTTGTATTCATGTATTCCCAAAGTCCTGTGAACATCGCCGACCTTTCACTCTCAGTGTAGTCGTCTCGGAAACGGGACCAGCTTTGAAGGTGACCCTGCTCTCCTGTGGGCGGAGCTTTCTGACGGTGAGGCTGTGCATGGTGCCCATGTTCTGGATCCTGTACATGGCATTGGAGTAGAGCCGACAACTGTTCAGGAGCCACTCCGCGTTGGCCACCACGTAATTTAGCTCACATGAAAAGATGGCGCTGTCGTCCTCTTCCACCTCCACCGGCTCAAGGTTTTTCACTAACTTCAGCCTGCGCACTGTGAACAAGTAAATAAGCGATGAATAACTGTAATCATATAAACGTCATGTGGTTGGGATCATTAAAGTATTATCTTATCTTAAATTTCAACTGTTAATATCTTGCCACTTGTCTTTTCAGCTCACCTTCGACCTTGACTTGTGCAGTGCTTTGTGAACCCCCCGCCATACAGTGGTACGCCCCCCCGTCCATCCCCAGCAGCCCATGGATGGTGAGCTCTGCCCGCTTTCCCTCTCTCTTCATGCTGTACTTGGCAGAGCTCTTCAGAGCTGTGCGATCCTTGAACCAGTGGATGGCCCTCGGGGAGGGGGCAAACTCACAGCTCAGCGTTACAGCGGCGTTCTCCTTGACCTCCACGTCATCCATGTGGTGGACCACCTGGAGAGGACGCTCTGGAAGTGACAGAATCCAAAGCAACATTGTGGGATGATTTTAAAAAAGCTCCACTATTGAACTTTAACTATTGACATTGTTGACAGATATTGACACAACATTTAAATGCTTTGTATTGATTAAATGTTGATATAATATATATATATATACATATTATATATATATATATATATATATTATATATATATATATATATACATATTATGTCCATGCATACATAACACAAAAAAAAAGGATTCTGCAGCGCTACCTCACCTTTGACAATGAGCTTGGCGGTGGAGTGGCTCTTGCCTGCGGTAAACACCACGGGGCCAGACATGGAGCTCTCGGTGGAGGTGAAGCAGAGGCTGTGGGTGGTGCCCTCCCTGTCCATCCTCACCACTGGACTGGGCTCCAGGACCTCCCCGCTCAGGGTCCACCGTGGGGGCCTCCCAGACCTCAGGCTGGTCTCCACCTGGAACAGCGCTGGTTCTGGCTCCATCACCTCCACAGAAGACATCCCACGCACTATCTTGATGGCCTGCTCTGCACACACACAGCCAAAAGGCACGTCATTACCATGGACGAGAGCTGTGAAAAAGCTTTTACTCCCAAAGCAAAGTACAGTGACTTTTTTTTAGATAAACTGCATTAATGAGCAGGTAGTGGTCAGGCATCTTGCTCAAGGATGCCTAAAGGTAGACTGCAGACATTGAACATAACATGAGGGGGAACATCTCACCCTCTACCAGAAGCTGACAGGAGGTCTTGTCATCCCCGGCGTCGCAGGTGTAGGTGTCTTCGTCGGAGGAGCAGACATCATCGATGGTCAACTGCCGGTAGATGTCCTGACTGATCAGCTGGTACTTCTTACCCGTCGTCAGCTCCCTGCCGTTCTTGTACCACCTGACCTGAGCGTTAGGGCGGGAAACATGGCACTCCAGCAAGCCCCGGTGGCGATACATGGCGATCTTCACCCTCAGAGGACGCAATATCTGGACTGGTAGCTCTACAGGAAGGGAGGGAAGATAAGGTCTTAATGCATTGGGAGATATGGAAGTGTTTTGGTCAACCGCCTTCTTGAGATAATTTCTTTATAGTTTTCTTCAGTTTTTCTGGATTCCCAAAATGTGTATTTTGTCTATTGGAGGAAAGGATTTACAAAGCTCATCTCAATTAAATTGCTGACTAACATGTGATTAACATTTAAACCAACCTATCAGGTTGTCTAAAATGGTGTATTATGTGTTTTGCCCAATGTCTTAGATGTGATAGAATGTTTATTGTGATGGTGAATGACTTTCATGAATTCCTGGTGAGTTAAAAAAGTCTGTTCTCTCACCTTTAACTGCAAGAGTCGCATAGGATGACACTCGCTCTGCAGTGAATTTGATCTCTCCGGCATGTTCTGGCCTAACTGACTTGAAGCTTAAGATGTGAGTATTACCTGCAAAGACACACCATTTCTTGATGTTTCATTACTGATTCTGATTATGTTAAAGGATAACTTCTGGATTTTTTGGATGCACCCCACTTTTTTTTGTCCTGCGAGAAAATTACTCGCAGGACAAAATGAGCGAGAGCTGGTTAGTGCAGAAAATAAATCTGTGAGCTCCCACTAGCATGAGAGAAAAAAGAAGCAAAATGAAATGCCCGCCCACGAAGGGGATGGCATCCAATTCTAGCTTCGCCAGAAATCCGTCATGATAGTACCAATGAGAAATAATAATAATAATAATAATAATAAACATTTTATTTATATAGCGCTTTTCTAAGACTCAAAGCCGCAAATAGTCTCACAAATTGTATTGTATAGGCAATATATGCATGCAGAGTATGGCATTCTCAACAACTTGATAATTAGGCAGGCCCGACGTGGAATTAACACGGAAATAGGCGGGGCTGGGTTGGGGGTGTCCGCGCGGGTATGGCCTTCGCACGCGTGACCAATCGAAGCACTGGTAGTCGCACGAGAGTGCTCTCGCACGTATTGCACCTCGTACAAGTGGGTGCACACAGGATTTTTCAACCTGGATCCCATTTTCCCATCATTTTGGGTCTAACTGACTAATGCGGACAACAATTTTTGAAAATTGGTCAAAGATATCAGCTAACAGTTGAATGTTAGCTGATATTCAACTAGGAAGTATCATCAAGCTCAAATGAGACTTCATCTTCAAGAATAAGGACACCAAACTAGATCTGTTTCCAATACTTCAGTATGCCAGTGCCTGCCCACCCTGGTGTCTGATATTGATGTTGTCTCCAGGCCGGATCCTGGAGTCATCTCGGTACCAGCGCCCCTCCAGATCCTCCTGGTTGACCTCACACAGGAAGCTCACCATCTGGCGCTCCATCGTGTCAACATCCTCCAGCTCCTTCACGATGTAAATGTCTCTAGCTGCAAGAGTACCATATTATTGTACTGAAGCTTTGTATAACCGGGGGGGAATCATTCAGGGACACACACAACATAATAAAAACACATAAAAGAAGCAGGAGCAGACAACATAAAATGGCACAAAATTGGAAAAACAGTGTGATGATAATTTAAACAAAAAGTCAATGTTAATCATCAATGCGGTTTTTAAAGTCCTGTGTGAAGCACTTTGGAACTTGAAGTGTTCTATGAAGAAAATTAATTATTATTATGTATTATTACTTTCTTGGGTTTGTAATCTCTTTTTTCCATTTGCTTGGCAATCCATCTGAATCATGCAAAAGAAGTCGTATTTCCCAATCTTTCCCAAGTCCTATGCATTGCTGTGTTGTAGAAGAACCTCAGGTCATTCAAGGTCTGCCCTCCCATTTGTCCACCAAACTCTTGATTGTTGACCCATCAAACCACACCCACCTGTCACTGTGAGTCTGCAGGTCGTCTCGACGTCATGGGCTTGAAACGAGATGGCGCCGGCATCCCCCAGCGCCACCCTGGTCAGGGTGAGTGTGTGTTTCTTCCCATGGGTGCTGATGCGACAGTTGGGCTTGGACTTGAGGCGAAGGCTGTCCCTGGACCACACGCCCTCTATGTAGGCCAGGTTGAGCACCACCTCAAAGGAGCAGCTCTCACACTCACACACCTCTGTGTCCTCCAACGCCTTCGCCACCTGTAGACGGTTCTCTGACAAGCATTTAACAAGTGAATGTTAATCATGTATGCAGAATCAGTCCAATGCTATTCACAATACAATGCTATAATCACAGCCTAATGCTAACCACACCAATGCTAACCACAGCCTAATGCTAACTACAGTCCAATGCTAATTACATGACTCTGTTAGTCGTATATAGATCCTATAGACACTCTGTTACTGTTATAATACTCACTGGCAGCAGCTACTATCCCCCCTGGTATGTTGTCGGACATGTTCAAGGTGAGCAGATGCCAGATGCTCTTTCTACTCCTACTGGCTGAAAGGAAAATAGGTTTAATCGTAGGCCTATACATATAGTATAAAGATGCCAAGTTGTGTATCTGAATGAGATATATTTTCAAAAATACTTAATACTTCTAAGTTGCTTCAGATAGAAGCATCAGCTGCTGCATAGTAACGGTCTTTGGAAGATTTTTCTGGATTGCTAACTCTTAGCCGCTGTTATTTATGCAATAAATTGATTTGAATGCAGGGGACTT